>JAVTVY010043641.1:0-201908 GCA_036873755.1 Hanleya hanleyi | reverse complement strand
GCATTCTTTTGAAATTAGATACACATGATTGGTGCCAAGTGCACATGTGCATGAACTTTTCTCGAGTTGATTCAATAGTTTCTTGAGTTACTTCCCTTGATTTTGGTAAGAAATCTTTATTTGCCACCTATTATCCTCGTGAACTCGTCCCAGACTTTTCGATGGATTCTTTTGAAATTTGGTACATATGATCGATACCATGTGTAGATGTGCACAAACTGTTTTTGAGCTTATTCGATGTTTTCTTCAGTTACTTCCCTTGATTTTGGTCTGACATCCTTGTATTTGGCACCTACTGTTATTTCAACCCCATTCATCAGGCTGATGAGCTTACTTTTGCAGCTTATGCTAACACACAAATTTTGTTTTAAAGTTACTGATACATACATAAACGCATAACCAGGGGTGGTGGAATATGCACCCCCGCAGAGTAAGAGTAACTGGAGTTCTACCTGCTCCTACAAATACCACTCCAGGCCCTTATGTAGCCCCCCCCCAGCGCCCCCGACCTGATTTCCAAACTTGCCTACACCACAGTATACAACAATGGTGACTTATACATGTACAGTTTTATGACTATTGCAACAATACAAACAACATACAGTTCAGGTAGGTTCATTTGTATTGTTAACCTTTGTCTATAACAACATTCAGGAGATAAAAATGTTGTTTATCGACTATTTTTTTACGGGCGTATTTTGGGTTCAACTGAACTCTTGTTAGTAGACTGACGACGTCTGGCGTCTACAAAAAGCCACCACATCTCACCAATTTAATGCATATGTATTCGCCGATAAAACTCGAACTGCCACTGATAAGTATATATATGTATATATTTTTTATGGGAAACCCTTCATTTCAAAGCATCTAGATTCCTTTCTCGAAACAAGTGGAGTTATTTTGAGGAAGTCGAGATGGCCTTGTACCGCCAAAGAAAACCTGGGCAACAATCGATAAATAATAAAGATGAACCCCCCGGGACGAGGTATTTATCGATATTACTTGGTTATCGATAAGCCGTCTCCATTGGTTGGACGTAACTCCTTAATATATATGTCGTTTCATGTTCAGCACAGAAATATTGTACATTTTTTCTCAGAAAACTTCATCCACGCTTTTTTCTGATACCACATACATATAAGTTATCTATCATGAAAAATATAAAGCAGAAACAGATCCGACGATAGTTAAAATTTACTACTTTACTATTCAAGGAAAATTATCTGCAAACGATTTACCTCGTTTTTCATCTTCTTTATCTGCAGTTGACGCAGCTGTAAACAGAAAAATATTGACATTATTGGAAGATGTTCCGAGTAACTGCATGGCGTAAGTATCAGGATGGCTAATTCTTTAATGGAAAAACCCAAGGGAGAATAACGATATTAATTTATTTCTGAGAAACGCTCATTTTGATGAATAGTGCAGATCCATAGTTATTGCACTTCAGTGATTATAGAGTTTGAGATGCAACAGTTAGCTTCGTATGAATGGTTAGTGGGATTCCCATTAACAATGCATGAATGGGGATTTTCTCAACTGAGAATACTTGTAAATTCGAGCATTTCTTTTCTTCTCGGATTATATTATACTCATGTAAAGAGTACAAAGCAAAGTTTAATTGTTAATAAAATGCTGTAAGTTTGTAAAATAGTTAATCTTCGATTTAGGAAATCTTGATATCTAATACTTTACAGTAGGGTTAGCGTGTCACATGAACACACCGCCATCGTACAAAATATCAACACATGGCTGAACCCATTTTTGTGTTGTTTGTTGATAGTTCATGTAAACATCTCCCAATACAAATACCCTGTTGTTGATTTCAATATGGGAAACCTATTTGAGCGTGTCTAACGTCGTTACTTGACCAAAAATGGCTTTTTTGTCGTTGTTTTTTTAATAAACTATTTTTTCCACGAGAATAAATTATTTCACATCCTTTTATAATGTGCAATGAAAACCGATTTCATAACAAGGGCTCCTATGTATGTGTAAGCAAAATACACCGATCTATTTACCCTTCCCTCCTATATCTCAATTTATCAGACATTACTGAATGCATTTGTTGTATCAACTTTTTTTTTATGATCTATTACCAATAAATACAAAAATAAGTATTAAGACAACCATTGCTGATCCATTCACTGTGTCGCCAAACCCTTGAACTGATCTTAAGTCATTTATCAACATTTACAATTTACTGTGAAAGTTCAGCATACCACGTAACGCGGGCAGCCTGCATGACGTCTCTGTTGAACTTATTAGTATCACAGCTAAAATTGGACTATAAGGAGAGAGTTTGAGAACCCAAGAATAACGCGGACAATCTGCATGACATCTCTGCTAACTTATCTTGTTGAAATGGTACATGCGGGTAAGATACCACCGTTGTCCTTTGTCATTAATGACAATCGCTGTGATAATGGTAAATTATGAACGTTTCATTCCGAACAATCGTTGCCGATTTTTGATGAAAATGTAGCCTACGATCAGCGCTGGAGGAATTCTGCTGTAATCTACAGGAGTATTACCTACGTGACCCCATCAGATGGGTAGAGCAACTCCACAGATCACAGAGCTTGTGAGTTCTATTTCCGCTGAAGACACTACATTATTTATTTCTCTCAAAAAATATTTCCATATGTATAACAGTATCAGCCAGGTAATATATAAGCTTGACAGACGACAAGATGCGTAGTCCGATAAAACTTAGTTGCCAAATGAAGAAAGGAACAAGCAGAAATCTGATATAAAAACCTGAACATGCGAGGCCATTCCCGGTAAAGCCATCTTTACAGGAACAGGTGTGGTTTCCATGTATATTTTGACAAAAAACATTAACGTGGCATGAATTCACTCCATCAGCGTCACACTCGTCAATATCTATAAAAAACATGTCATATTTCTCAAAGCTAATAATTTTCAAAGTTTTTCATGTTGAATGAAGTGGGGAAGATAGCCTCTTATTAGAATCACAGCTAAAATTGGGCTATAAGGAGGGAGTCTGAGAATTCAAGAATATCGCGGACAGTCTGCATGACGTCTCTGTTGAACTTATCTTGTTGAAATGGTCCATGCGAGCAAGATACCGCAGTTGCCCTTTGTCATTAATGACAGTCGGTGTGATAATGGTAAATATGAACGTTTTATTCCGAACAATCGTTGCCGACTTTTAATAAAAATATAGCCTACAATCAGCGCTGGAGGAATTCTGCTGTAATCTACAGGAGTATTACCTATGTGCCCCCATCAGATGGTTACAGCAACACCGCAGATCAGAGGGCTTGTGGATTTGATTTCCGCCGAAGCCTACATTATTATTTCTCTACAAAAACATTTCCATATGTATAACAGTATCAGGCAAGTAATATATAAGTTTGACAGACGACAAGAGGCGCAGTCCGATAAACTTAGTTGCCAAATGAAGAAAGGAACAAGAAGAAATATGATATACATACCTGAACATGTGAGGCCGTTCCCGGAAAAACCATCTTTACATGAACATGTGTGGTTCCCATGTGTATTTTGACAAAAAGCATCAACGTGGCATGAATTCCCTCCATCAGTGTCACACTCGTCAATATCTATAAAAACAAAATGTCATATTTCTCAAAGGCAATATTTCCAATTGTCTGACTTTCAGACATTTCAAAGTTTTTCATGTTGAACGAAGGGAGGAAGATAGCCTCTTATTAGTACCACAGCTAAAGTTGGACTATAAGGAGATAGTTTGAGAACCCAAGAATAACGCGGACAATCTGCATGACGTCTCTGCTGAAGTTATCTTGTTGAAATGGTCCATGCGTGCAAGATACCGCAGTTGCCCTTTGTCATTAATGACAATCGGTGTGATAGCGGTAAATTATGAACGTTTCATTCCGAACAATCGTTGCCCATTTTTGAAGAAAATATAGCCTACGATCGGCGTTGGAGGAATTCAGCTGTAATCTACTGGACCTATGTGCTCTCATCAGATGGTTGGAGCAACTTCGCAGATCAGAAGGCTTGTGGGTTCGATTTCTGCTGAAGACTACATTATTATTTCTCTCAAAAAATATATCCATATGTATAACAGTATCAACCAGGTAATATATAAGTTTGACAGACGACAAGACGCGCAGTCCGATAAACTTAGTTGCCAAATGAAGAAAGGAACAAGCAGAAATCTGATATAAAAACCTGAACATGCGAGGCCGTTCCCGGAAAAGCCATCTTTACAGGAACATGTGTGATTCCCGGGTGTATTTTGACAAAAAGCATCAACGTGGCATGAATTCTCTCCACCTGTGTCACACTCGTCAATATCTATAAAAACATAATGTCATATTTCTCAAAGGTAATATTTCCAATTCTCTGACTTTCAGATATTTTCAAAGTTTTTTTATGTTGAACGAAGGGAGGGAGATAGCCTCTTATTAGTATTACAGCTAAAATTGGACTATGAGGAGAAAGCTTGTGAACCCAAGAATCAAAGTATTCGTCATAGTGATACATTCCAGGTCTAGATACTGTTTTCATTCCATTGGAGAATTATATACACGATTGCATCATTTATTCGATGTTCTCTCTAACGTTGTGATTGTTAGATTCTACTGGTATAATCAGCCATTGCTTTCTAGCATCCGAATCACGTGATTTCAAAAAGAAAACAATCGGCAAATAATAGTACATTCTTTCGTATATATAATTACCTGTACATATGGTACCGTTGCCAATGAATCCTTGTTTACACGTACAGCTGTAGTTTCCAGGTAGATTTTGACAGGTGGCAATAGGATGGCAAGCACTTTGATTCGGTTTGTCGCACTCGTCAACATCTAAAAATATTGACATCCAGATTTTCTTATGAGAAAACAACAAAAACATCACAATATTTGCTTCTCACTCAGAGTAACAATTGATGATACTACCATTTATTCTTTCCTCAGATCCACGAGAACACATGCTCCCCTAAATCCGAAGTGAGCTTTGTTTCATCTCTCATTGAATACATTGACATGTTTCATGAACTTAACTGCTTAACGCTTCCTACTTTCGTATTAATTTAAATGTTTCAAATTTAAATAAATGCGAGTGTATTAAGCGTTGCCGCCTTGAAATTGCTGATGCTGTTTTGGTTAGAACGGATGAAAATGAATACCATATAATCCAGTGATAGATTGTTCCTCACTTCCAAGGAAAATAATTATCAGTTTATACATAACTTTTATCGATAATATTGTGTTTTTTCATATACCTCATCGGTGCGATATTGCTCAAACAGAAGGGCTAATAAGTTAATGGGTCTGGAGACAGAAAATAAATGCGTTCGAAAAGAAATACATTTCAGTGAATTGCAAAACGGAAAATGGAAAAGTGATGTAGCGATGAATAAGCTTTTGGGTATCGTATTCTTTAGTTTGACAGTCAATATCTGCTAGTGGATGCCAATATTCCAATATTAAATTAATAAACAAATACTTTTCTTAGCCATATGAATTTACAAATCAAATGATAATGCGCGAGTATATATACCTGTACAGTTGAAACCATCACCAAAGTATCCAGAATTACAGGTACAGGTGTATCCTCCTGGTATATTCATACATTCAGCATTGGTGTCACACCGCTCTTCATCTTCACATTCATCAACAGCTTTAAAAAGGATTGTTAAATGGAAGTACAAGATTATTAAATCAATACTGTCTTTGAACCACGGCAATGGATTACTGAAGCATTTCAACAGCATGAAAATTTATGACTCCAGGCTGCTATAGCCAAATATATACTGGCACTCGTTTGAATGGAGGCCATTGTGCACTTTGCTAAACAAAAAATCCGATCATTAGATTTTAACACTGAAGCACCACTAGAATCCCTTGGGGGTAATGAAATAACTGACTTACCTTGTGAAATACCCAAATCCCATATTTTTTTCAGAATTTTTTTTTAATCCGTTAAACCAAAAATCTTATAATTCCCATGGAGGGGACACGACACAGACAACGACGGTATCCTCTCTCCCCCTCTCACAATATCTCCCCTTACTTACAAATATTTAAAATCTTACGTTTATTAAAATATCAAAAGTTAATGTCTGCCGGAACGTGACTTTTTTAAAATATTGACAAAGAGAACATGCATAAATGGTTTTAAATATGTCCTCCATGGTGTTACATGGTGAAAAGTAACATGACTCTGATGTTATTGTCAGTCATGCCGTACGATTCAAGGCGATCCACTGACGAAAATAAAACCTGAACAGAAATCCACAGTCAAACATCCCCGTCCCACTGTCATAATGTATGGTCCATCCGGTTTCGCGATACACCAAAAATGTACCAGCCAGAAACATTTGCTTGGATTCTATATGAAGAAGAGAAAATCTGAATCAAGAAATGTTAACATCTCCTCCATCTTAATACAGGGGCTTTTCAAAAAAATATACTCACCCCCTGTTGAATAGTCCGGAATTACCTCTGAAAGTTTGTATGTTTAGATCAAAATACATAGAACTTTATATTTCCATCAACACTTTATCTTGAATTCCACTTCATTAAGCACCGAAATGAATTGAACAGAATTTCAACTAAACTGTTTGTGGCAAATAAAAACGCCCTCAGCTGAAGGGAGGGGGCGGGGTATCGCGAAACTGGGTAGACCAGTCTGGTCTTTTTTCTGACGTTTATGTTACTTGACTAGGTCTTACACCAATTACTTACTAACATATCTATACTCTCGCAACTCGAACAACCTTTGTACATGCAAATTCCATTGCGAACCAGTTGATTCACAAGAAACTATATCTCGAGGGTGCCGACAGATCCATTGTGTAGGTCAGATTACAAGCGTCTAGCCCGTCATTCATAATTCAGCCGTCGTCCATTAAAGAATATCCGCGTCCATAATCCAAAGACCTATTTCATATTCCATATAACAGTATTAGCACCGAATTCAAAAGGACAATCAGAGTATACATAAACATAGGCTAGTTTCCTGCAAGAGAGAAGCAGATATCCTCTGCTTCGGGCTTTAGGGGGCTGAAATACTGCCAGATATTTGACAGTTGTGTAATAGAAAAGGGTGTGCTGTTGGATGTATTCTGCTTGGATACAGTAAAATCATATATCAAAATGTTACTCATCCCATTAAAAATGCCAAAATATCTTGAAACTACCAGCAGAGGTTCACGAAGAAAAACACGCACAAAGCTGAAATCACTAAACGATCCTATATTGTCTCTGCAACAATAAAGCCTATGTTAGAGAAGAAAAATGCCTCAAAAAGTATATTTTAAAGATGTTTCATCATTTACTATGTCAGTATAATTGGCAATGGCAATGACAATTCATGTCAGCCAATTGGAAGGACAGTCCAAAGCTGTGTACAGTTATCCAAGATCAGAGTCACTCAGGTAAACCCTTGTCACGAAGCTGCATAGGCATTCGGCATTTAACACGGCACATCGTCCCTTACTCGCTAGGACAGTGAATTGTATTAAAAATAGGCTTGTTTTCCAGAACGCCGAAACGGCTTATTCAGACGTGTACTTATAGGGTCTATTGTTATCTCATAAAAGGAACTGCAGGGACTACTGCTTTCGCCGAACTTCGATATTAAGGACTTCGTGTTCATAAAACTGACAAACTTATCGTATTCCAGTCCAGCGCCCATTCTTCGCGTACAGCAGTTCACTATGGAACAACTAAATTGGCATATTGTTGATAAATGCGAAATCTTGTATCATTGATTATTTAAATTCTCAGGATCCGTGTCACAGTTTACATTAGAGCCGAACACAGTTTTTGTGACAGCTGTAATTAAACAAATAATATTTTCATGATAAGTATGCTTGTTTCAATATATGTCAATTTTAGCCAAGCATTCCATGGAGAAAGTATGAAATTGAAGCGATATGCAGGAGGTGAGGAAAATTGACGACGTCTGGCGACGAAAGAGCAACCAAATGACTACAGAAAAAGTTCCCTCGGCACCTCGCAATCGGAACCAAGAATACGGTGGGTTCACGAATGTAGCCTTAGTATCTCAGACGCGCTTTTATTGCAGATGTTCATGTGAAGACTATAAAGTATCAAACACGGTCCCTTGCACCGGCTTAAGCGGAATTAGATACGCTAGCTCGGGAGCTGTGATAACAGATCAGCTCAAAGAAATAACTCATCTGGTGTTACTGGATGAGCATCGAGGACGTCTAATGGAGAAAACGTCTCAACATGGGGTAAGCCTGATAAATGCAAGATTACACAGAAAAACTAACCTGTAATGCCCGACGTCGCACGGCTTAAATTTCCCACCAAAACAATAAACCTACATATATTTGTCGGATGACATGTACAGAGGACGGGCCTCGTAGACTAACAGTAAAATTTTATAAATAGGGTTGTAAGTATCGTTATACAGGTGGCATTCAAACAGTAAACCACAGCCGTAATATTTAAGAGAAGTAACCAACCTTAAGAGAAGTAACCAATCAAGAGTGCCATTTCTTGGCGCTTCTTTTGAATTTTAAGGTATACAGCGGAAATCTATTTGCCGAACTGTCCTTTTTGGACGGTGAGCTGTGTTGCTTTGAAATCTTATACTTGTCAAACGTCAAGGAGTTTGTGCAGTCGGAAAATATTCTGGGTGCTGTGTCCCATTCATTCACATCCTGTCCTGTGTGTTCTTGATCTGAACTGAAGCTGCATAGTCAGTTGTCTATTGACCCACATTTGTGGTTTGCTTCACATGGCACGCTAAAATCACACATTTCCAGACAGAGACAATTAGCGATAAAGAAATCCTTTTGATGCATATATTTCCCAAAACCATTTCCATATCTAACATGTCTTTCTTGTTGCAGAGAGAGAGAGAGAGAGAATTAAGGTTTAATGTCGCATTCAGCAATATTTCAGCTTCTTGTTGCAGAGATATAGGTTGCAGAGTGTTTTGATTCTTTTAGTTTTGCACAGACGCGAGTGTTACTTGAACTCCTCTGTCTCATGTCGTTGTCTGAATGGCATCTTTATCACAAGATACATTGCAAGATACCTCAAATCTGTGCGTCATAGGGCCTTTGGGTTATAACAGTGGGCATGCCTTTATTACTAACTGAACGTTAGGTAAAATCACACCAAAATGCAGACTCAACCATGTCAATACAATAAAACCCACTTCGGCCTACTTGTAGCGAATGTTTCGTGCCACAGGTAATACGGGAAGATCAATAAAACGGTTTATCGTTATTTTCTTTACCATAGCGCCGTGGATAACGGTCAAAATGCTGCCTTATCCAAACACAATTTGAAACATTTCAAACATGTCCTGAAGGCTGTGGGTCGTATTGTGCGTCAATGGATATTTACTCTATATGCCCCATGCAATAATTACTGTGATTATGAAGATCTGAAAATGTCCCGCTTCTGAAGATGAAAAACCATGATTTGACGTATTACGTCAGCGTTGACATTCGACGCAGTAAAGCAGTATGCAAATTAGTGTATATGCAACAATTCAATAGCGCGGCGCAGGCCGCGAACGCCATCATGTAGGTCATCAATGCGTGATGCGCCGTGTCCATTACCGCAACATTGCGAGCTTTTACTATTTTTTATTTTTTTATTTTTTACTATTTTTCAGCGTGACTGAGATACATCATTCTTTAGATGACGACTTTACAACGAATATTATAGATTAAGACTACTGATCAGCGATACGGATTTGATATTTTTGGAACATCATGATGTCTTGCCGGCATCATTGAAAACTGTTGACCGCTTCTCTCTTGCAGGAAACAAGCCTATGTTTATGTATACTATGATTGTCTTTTTGAATTTGATGTTAATACTGTTATATGGAATACGGAATAGGTCTTTGGATTATGGACGCGGATAATCTCAAATGGACGAGGGCTGAACCATGAATGACGGACCAGACGCTTGTAATATTAACCGTCTGTGTATGCCTGGATTCGAGGAACCTTAGTGCAGGTTTCTCGGCCGAGTCTCTAATAGTTCGAAATGCACTAAGACCTTTTTCAATCCAAATGACAGATATATTTCTGACCGCAAAGCAAGGTCACGACATCAAACCTTGTAACATTGCGCTTGATGATTGTTTAGCACCGAATGCTACATGTCACAATTTCAAGATTTCTATATGTGAACACCGTGGATGTCTCACGTGTTCCACTCTTTAATACCTCAGCGTCATTTAGTTCCGCGTTAACTGGTAACTCATATTCTGTAAACTCGTATGTTGATCTTAGTTGTCCTACTACAAACTGTATTTATTTAGTTTCCTGTAAGAAGTGTGGTCAACAGTATGTTGGCAAAACCACCCAAAGACTCCATCTTAGTTGAATGGTCACAGGAAATCCGTTAGGAAAAAGCAATTGCTTATAGGTAAGCATCTTTCTAGACCCGACCATGGCTGGGACAACTTTAGTATTCAGATCATAGACGTCGTCTATCCATCTACCAAGGATTCCCCCTTTGGATTTGAGAGAAAAATCCAAGAGCGGGAACTATTCTGGATGCTAGAACTTGGGTCAGTTTTTCCGTATGGTTTAAATGATAATGTCAGTGGGTTCGGCAATGTTACAAACCGCCGTTTAAATATATCCAATATTACCCAGCTATTTAAACCCCATCAACGGAGACATCGCAGCCATAGTTGGAGAAAGTTTAATAGTACGATGATTCACGATCATATCATTTTAAATTACTTAGTGGGTTTAACTACACATCCAATAGTACACATAGCTTACGTACAGTTCTGTATGCGTTACCTTTGAGAGCTTTAAATCATATAGCCAGAGATATACAAAAATCTGCGTCTTCAGGAAATATAATATCACCCAAAATCACTAAAGTATGTCAAGATAGAGCGTATTTTCGTTTGTATCGTCCAGCGAACATAATCGAAACATCCCAAGATCGGCTTTTTTTGAAACTCAACTACTTAGATAAAGGACTGGACATTATTAATTTACTTCGAATCCTGAATGATCCAGAGGTACGTAACACTGTACCAAACTATTTTAAGTTCACCGAACCTCCTTGCATTTCATATAAGTATACTAAATGTATAGCCACCAAAATATTCAATTACTCTAATGCTGTCAATGAGTTTGACTGGAACTTATACACGTCGGGGGGCTATAGTTGTGATTGTGAATCGTCGAACTTTATCTATACACCATGCAAAATTGTTGTGACTGGTGCCCTTGACGTGGTGAGCGATAAGGACCTAAGATTACTCCTGATGAAGCGACCTAGATATAGAGAGCCGAGAAATATATATCTGAAGGCCGTATGGCAAGCCGTTTTACTTGATGATATCAGGAAATCATTTGATGATATCAGCAAATCATTTGATGATATCATCAAATCGAGTGATTTGCTGATATCTGCAAATCATTTGATGATATCATTAAATATGGCGGAACGTGAAAATAAGCCTAAATGTTAATTCCTGCTCCCTTCTCATCCTGTTGTTTGATAATTTATACTTTGTGGTAAAGCTATCTATCGATAAATCACATGCAATATCTATTACGGTACTTAAAGAACCAGACAATAACAATAAAATCTACCAAACCTCTGGCATATACCTTACGCCAAACTTTACTAATAAATGACAAATAGAATCATGAATATAAGGGCATTCAAATAAATATACAGCAGGGAAGATAAACTTATCCATCGCGGGTTATTGACTTGTAGACACAAATTCATTAGATCTGCATTTGAGTATAATGGGGGTGAGGCGAAAGGGGATAATGATTTCGGGAAAGCCGGCCAGCATGGAGCATGGTATATTAGGGCAGAGCCGATTGTCGTGCTTCTTCACCGGTTATCTTTTAGGGCAGGAGATAAAGCATAGCCGCACATACAACAATAAATTAATCTCTATGACCCTTTACTGACCCGTAACAGGAGACCAGGCTCTTACGATAAAGACAGAACTAACCAAGCCTCAATGAATTTATATGACTTCATTTTATCTTATATGATGTGGGTACTTTAATCAAATAGTATTAACGCCGATACAGATTGAAACAGTTGTGTGACATTATTTATCTAAGCATGTCCCCTGTAAATTCAGCATGATCTCAAGCGCTATTTGTTGAACATTCCGATCACTTCTCAATTCTGTGTTATATCTATGTTGACCTTTGCCGGGGGGGGGGATCCGGTCGGATGTACACAGAAACTCGTGTGCGAGGTAGGTCCACCGGAATGGTTAATGATCAGGACCTACAGGTCAACCGCCGCTAATGGGGACAGAACTAGTGGAGCTAGCCTGTGAAACGGAACATGCGCTGTGACGAAGTTTATTGTTATTCTGAACAGGGAGCCTTCCATGTTATAGTTCATACTATGACCTTCCATCATATTTAATGATATCATCAAATATAAAGTATTTGCTGATATCATCAAATCATTTGCTGATATCAGCAAATCAATTGCTGATATCATCAAATCATTTGCTGATATCAGCAAATCATTTGGTGATATCAACAAATAAAGCGTTTTTGATGATATCATCAAATGGTTTGCTGATATCAGCAAATCATTTGATGATATCACCAAATCAGTTGCAGATATCATCAAATGATTTGGTGATATCAGCAAATATTTGCTGATATCAACAAATATTTGCTGATATCAGCATATATTTGTTGATATCAGCAAATATTTGATGATATCAGTAAATCATTTCATGATATCAGCAAATATTCGATGATATCACCAAATACTGAATAAAAAGTAAAACGGCTTGCCATAAGGCCGACCAGAAGATAGTCACGTCTGCTTTGGAACAGTACATTATTGATTTGTCTAAGCGAGAAAAAGTTTAACCTACAGTATTCGTTGATTTCCTGGACCTCACCAAGAGCAAGGTCGTTGAAACAATCCGCCATACTGACAGAAGTACCCTTCCCCAAGCAAAGCAAGTACTGAAAAGCCCCAATTCGCAAGAAGTTCTAGCAAATCTCCAGACTAAATTCGTCATAGTCCCAGCAGACAAAGCTCCAAATAATATAATATTCACATGTAAATATTACTTTTACCAGGTGCTGGTTGAAGAATTGAGTGTAAGCATATCGTCATCAAATACGTCTACTTACTCTCAAACTGCATTTACCCTGGAAGATTTATTTAACAATCACAAAACGTTTCTCAGGGAAAGAGGTATTTGTCTTCCAACCAAACATGACGATATTCCAAAAGTATACTGGTCTCCCAAAATGCATTAATCAGATTTATAGCTGGTTCTAGAAGTTGCATCACCAAGCTTCTTTCACCCCTGTTGACGAGGGCTCTTCAGAAGGTAAAAGCATTTTGGGAAAGGTATTGCGCCACTATTTCCAAAAACTCTGGCGTTTAATGTATGTAGATATTGAAAAACTCAAAATGTCTTACGGAAGTACTTGATGCTAAAGGTCACACACCGTACAGACATGTATCCACATGGGATTTCTCCACTCTCTATACTACAATCCCTCATCAGGACCGTATTGGCCGTCTAATTTCATTAATAGTATCTGTGTTCAAGAAAACTGATCGTAGATATATTAATGTCGGAAGCCATAAAGCATTCTTTAGCTCTACTACATAGAAGATATATCATTCATGGGATGTTTCTTTGTTTGTAGACTTGCTTGAATTTCTCATTAAAAATATATATGTGAAATTTGGCAACACAATATATCAACAGCATATAGGTATTCAAATGGGTACTAATTGTGCACCCCTACTGGCTGACCTATATTCTGTTCTCTTATGAATATGACTATATGCAGGCGCTTTCAAAAACCGATCCATTCAAAGCCCAATCCTTCTCATTCACCAAACGCTATATAGACGATTTTTTCGCTGTGAAAAATCGCTATATAAATGACGCAGTATATATCCACCTTCACTGGATTTGAAGGAAACAACAGATAACTCTACAGGCACATCATATTTCTCTCACGTCGACTATATGACAAAAGTATGGAAGACGGTAGCGGCCACTCGCCTTCTCGCATACTCGCCCTGTGTTTTGCTGACACGAGAAGTCGAGGCGAGAAGTCGAGATTGCGAGGCGAGAAGTCGAGAACGCGAGGCGAGAAGTCGAGAAGTCGAGGCGAGAAGTCGAGATTGCGAGGCGAGAAGGCGAGATATTTCTCGACTTCTCGCCTACTCGTCTTTGCTTTGTGGCAAAAAAAAGTCGAGAAGGCGAGCATGCGAGAATGGACGGATTCTCGCGTTCTCGACTTCTCGCCTTCTCGCCCTTTTCAGATTAGGCGAGAAGGCGAGAGCATTCTCGACTTCTGGCCCTCCGGTCACTTATACGCATGATCAGTTTCCTGTTCAGTACCGCTGCAAAAAAACAAAAAAAAAACAGAAAAAACACAGTACCGTACGTCAGACCACATGTTCTTACTAAGTCTGTTATAGATAGAAGAATTTGTTCTGTGCTTTTATCGACTATAAAAAAACCTTCGATATTGTACGGCGTCCAGGGCTTTGGGTGAAACTTCTTAAAAGTGGAATTGATGGGAAAATTATACGTGTTATTTTTAATATGTATCATAGCATTAAATCATGTGTTGTCAAGGATGGTGGTCCGACAAGGGGACATCTTACATCAAGTTATTACTTTTCTTGTATGCAGACGATACAGCGTTAATAGGGGTCAATGTGGAAAACCTTCAATCCGCACTGAACAATTTGTTAGGTTTTCGTGAAACCTGGAAGTTGCAAATAAACTGTCAAAACCCTAAGATAGTTATTTTCAGCAAGCGTAAAGCTAACTACAGTAACTTTTCATTCCACCTTGATAACGAGCAGCTCGAAATTGTTGACAGTTACAAATATCTTGGCATTTTGTTGTTTTTACAATGGTAACTTCCATCAATGTCGGAAATACCTGATTGAACAAGCTAGAAAGGCTATGTTTGCTATCATAAAGAGAAGTAGATGTCTAGGTCTGGTAATTGATGTTCAATTAAATCTTTTTGAGCATATGGTTATACAATATTTTTTGTATGGATGTGAAGTTTGGGGTTACAAAAATGTCCAGATCATTGAAAAATTGCAAGTTATGTATCTCAAATTTATAATGAAACTCGGTACTCGCACGCCTATTGCACAGATATTCGGCGAATTTGGCAAATCTTCTCTTAGTATTAAAATTAATCTGCGTATGGTTAAATTCTGGAGTACCCTCTTATTAGACACACAAGCTAAGTACTCCTGCGCTATATATGAGGCTCTGTTTCATTTTCGTAATTGAGATGTCTTTTCTTCCAACTGGTTATTGTTAATGCAATGTTTAAATCCTGTGGGCTGAATTACATTTGGCTTAATCAAAACTTTAGAAGTTTGAATTGGCTGAATGATACTGCCAAGCAAAGACTGATTGATCGACATACCCAGAAATGGAAGGCTACACTATCTGAGAGCTCTGTTTATGTATTGTACAAACAGTTTACACCAAAGAAGCTTCTGGACGATTATTGTTTAAATTGCCTTTCAGTAAAGATGTAGCATCATGTAGGTTTAGAACTGGCAACCATAGACTTCCTGTTGTTACTCGTAGATTTAGAAATGTCACTCAAACCGAATGTACCAAATGTACTATGACACGGTTGGTAATGAATACCATTTTTTAATCGAGTGTCCACTTTTATAAGATATTAAAGGGCGAGAAGGCGAGAACGCGAGAATCCGTCCATTCTCGCATGCTCGCCTTCTCGACTTCTCGCCTTTTTTTAAAAGGGCGAGAAGGCGAGAAGTCGCGAACGCGAGAATCCGTCCATTCTCGCATGCTCGCCTTCTCGCCTTTTTTAAAAGGGCGAGAAGGCGAGAAGTCGAGAACGCGATAATCCGTCCATTCTCGCATGCTCGCCTTCTCGCCTTTTTTTTAAAGGGCGAGAAAGCGAGAAGTCGCGAACGCGAGAATCCGTCCATTCTCGCATGCTCGCCTTCTCGACTTCTCGCCTTTTTTAAAAGGACGAGAAGGCGAGAAGTCGCGAACGCGAGAATCCGTCCATTCTCGCCTTCTCGACTTCTCGTCTTTTTTAAAAGGGCGAGAAGGTGAGAAGTCGAGAACGCGAGAATCCGTCCATTCTCGCCTTCTCGACTTCTCGTCTTTTTTAAAAGGGCGAGAAGGTGAGAAGTCGAGAACGCGAGAATCCGTCCATTCTCGCATGCTCGCCTTCTCGACTTCTCGCCTTTTTTAAAAGGGCGAGAAGGCGAGAAGTGGAGAACGCGAGAATCCATCCATTCTCGCAAGCTCGCCTTCTCGACTTCTCGCCCATCTTTTTAAAGGGCGAGAAGGCGAGAAGTCGCGAACGCGAGAATCCGTCCATGCTCGCCTTCTCGACTTCTCGCCTTTTTAGCCACAAGGCAAAGACGAGAAGGCGAGAAGTCGAGAAATATCTCGACTTCTCGCCTCGCAATCTCGACTTCTCGCCTCGACTTCTCGCCTCGCATTCTCGACTTCTCGCCTCGCAATCTCGACTTCTCGCCTCGGCGTCTCGACTTCTCGCCTCGCGTTCTCGACTTCTCGTGTCAGCAAAACACAGGGCGAGTATGCGAGAAGGCGTGTGCCCGCTACCGTCTTCCATACTAAAGAGATTATTACAATTTCGACATCGTAAACTACATGTATCCCTTTCTGGACAGTAATATTTCAGTGGGACCTGCATATGGCGTATACATATCAAGCCTAGTATCATTTGCTAGATCCTGTGTTAAATGCGACGATTTTAATCAACGTCACAAAACATTGTTGCAGAAACTTATAAAACAGGGCTATACCACCAAGCGTCTCTACTCAAAGTTTCTCAAATTTGGCGATACATATCGCATGCTGAAAGCAAAATACGAGCGTAGCGTGCAAGATCTATGGCGTTACGTTTCGTAACTTGTGTCTACTTCCGCTTAACCCGGGGCTAGGGGCCGTATGAACCCATGTACTTCAAGATCATCATGGTACTCATATGAACAGGCGCAATCAAAGCGTGGCTGAGATACATCATTATTTAGATGATGACTTTACAACGAATATTATAGGATTAAGAATACTGATCAGCGATACGAATTTGATATTTTTGGAACATCATGATGTCTTACCGGCATCATTGAAAACTGTTGACCGCTTTTCTCTTGCAGGAAACAAGCCTATGTTTATGTATACTATGATTGTGTTTTTGAATCTGGTGTTAATACTGTTATATGAAATACAGAATAGGTCTTTGGATTATGGACGCGAACATTCTCTAATGGACGACGGCTGCATTATGAATGACGGACCAGACGCTTGTAATTTGAAAGACTTTCTCTGTAGAATGTTGAAGATTCCATGCTCTCATATAGTAGATACAGCACAAAGAAATGAAATTTAAAAAAATTGGCCCCATATTTATAATGCCCCATCGATTCCATCTTTATCTTTAAAATGAGATATTTGACCATTCAATCCCACGCTAAATTTAAGCAGAACGGCTTATCGCCGGTGTTTAGCCAAGTTTCACAGAATTTGGATAAATTTAACCAAAGTGCCGTGCTCTGATGTTGAAATATTACTATTGGTTTATTCATTCTTATCAAATTGAACATCTTGATGATATATCTCGATGCTTTCCTCGTCGTTCAGACTTTGGGGGCAGGAAAGACTTTCTGACGGTGTATGCTACATTCACAGCCAAGCTCATTATGAACCATATTACCTGCTGTCGCGTCGCGCGTTCTCGACTTCTCGTGTCAGCAAAACACAGGGCGAGTATGCGAGAAGGCGTGTGCCCGCTACCGTCTTCCATACTAAAGAGATGATTACAATTTCGACATCGTAAACTACATGTATCCCTTTCTGGACAGTAATATTTCAGTGGGACCTGCATATGGCGTATACATATCAAGCCTAGTATCATTTGCTAGATCCTGTGTTAAATGCGACGATTTTAATCAACGTCACAAAACATTGTTGCAGAAACTTATAAAACAGGGCTATACCACCAAGCGTCTCTACTCAAAGTTTCTCAAATTTGGCGATACATATCGCATGCTGAAAGCAAAATACGAGCGTAGCGTGCAAGATCTATGGCGTTACGTTTCGTAACTTGTGTCTACTTCCGCTTAACCCGGGGCTAGGGGCCGTATGAACCCATGTACTTCAAGATCATCATGGTACTCATATGAACAGGCGCAATCAAAGCGTGGCTGAGCTACATCATTATTTAGATGATGACTTTACAACGAATATTATAGGATTAAGAATACTGATCAGCGATACGAATTTGATATTTTTGGAACATCATGATGTCTTACCGGCATCATTGAAAACTGTTGACCGCTTTTCTCTTGCAGGAAACAAGCCTATGTTTATGTATACTATGATTGTGTTTTTGAATCTGGTGTTAATACTGTTATATGAAATACAGAATAGGTCTTTGGATTATGGACGCGAATATTCTCTAATGGACGACGGCTGCATTATGAATGACGGACCAGACGCTTGTAATTTGAAAGACTTTCTCTGTAGAATGTTGAAGATTCCATGCTCTCATATAGTAGATACAGCACAAAGAAATGAAATTTAAAAAAATTGGCCCCATATTTATAATGCCCCATCGATTCCATCTTTATCTTTAAAATGAGATATTTGACCATTCAATCCCACGCTAAATTTAAGCAGAACGGCTTATCGCCGGTGTTTAGCCAAGTTTCACAGAATTTGAATAAATTTAACCAAAGTGCCGTGCTCTGATGTTGAAATATTACTATTGGTTTATTCATTCTTATCAAATTGAACATCTTGATGATATATCTCGATGCTTTCCTCGTCGTTCAGACTTTGGGGGCAGGAAAGACTTTCTGACGGTATATGCTACATTCACAGCCAAGCTCATTATGAACCATATTACCTGCTGTCGCGTCGCGCGTAACTTGAACGCGATAAACACGGCATGTCGCTACATTTCATGTAGCATGCAGACTCGCATGCCCATGCATGTAATTGCCTGATTGTTGATTTTACTTCCCACACGGGTCAAACAATGCAACCGAGGTGATATTATCCCAATATAAAGTCAAGTTTACCTGAAAACTCAGGAAATATGAAATGAAAAATTAATATTGAGAAGGATTTGTGTAATATTTTAACCTGCAGGTACTTACATGGGGAAACTATTGTCTGACATGTGCAGATCTGACCTGAATTTGTGGTTCTTATACTTAACTGACTTCGTGAGCCCATTGAGCCCGATTGGGAAGAAATCTTCAAAAGGCTGGAAAGGGATGGGAAAATTTTATTAATCAGAGTATTGGGCATAAATCCCCTTTAATAAAGCGCATCGCCTCCTGTTTATACAGCTGAAAAAACGTAGGTAATTTAATCTTACCTGTATTATGTTCACATATATAAGGAAATTTCTTGTCACAATTGTTGTCGTTTAGCGTGCCAGAGTACAACATCTCGACGCACTTTTCTGTGTTTCCACCATTCGGTTCACCTGGTTTCCAAGTTCTAACAAACATTCAAACAATTCATCTTATAGCATTGTTGCATCAGTATTGCGGGTAAACACTTTAAATGTGCAAATTTTAAGTTCAATAGGGGGCGATGCTCGGTTTCGTTTGTTTGAGAACACTGGTTCTATTATTACCTACATTGTACGGTTGTTTAGCGATGTTTCGTCAACCCAGGTCCATTCCGAATTATCTTCTGGTTTATACAGACCATACCACCATCGTTTGGTCTGTATCGATGGACTGATTAGCCGTCTTATCTGAGTAATTAACCAATCCTTGTGAAATGAAAAAACCCCAGAAAATATCAGAATAACGGCAAGGTATTTAAAGTAAAGCCACGATAAGATTTCCATGTACAGTTACGAATACTACTAAAACATGCCTAGAATACACCTGGATGTTGTCGTTCTAGAAAAATCCGCTACTTGTTTTGATACGTTAGGGCAATTATAGACTGTTGGATAACGGGTTAGCGTAAACCGCCAGAAATATAAATACTGAAACAATTTCAATATTCGCAACTGTGTTCTTTGTCACACATTAAATTGTTATATCAAAAAGCAAATGTTTACCTGCTCCTCTCGTGTTCCTATAACCACTAGATCTCCTGAGTTAGCTTCACAAGAGAGGCGAGCGTCTTCCCAGTTTTTTCTATTCCACCAGCTGGGTGTGATGATGGAATAACAACTGTCTCCCCACGCCAGAGTGTAATTCGCCGAGCTGTTTGCAAAGAATATAGATACACAGAAATCCAGGGCTGTACATGCTCTTCATCTCACCACATAAAATCTTGAACAATGGTTACTATTATATACATGTAATTATAGTCTTTTTTGGAGAGCAAATATCTGGGGTTCCAGATCTCGGAGATACGGTATTCAATAAAAGTTGAATAACAGCCTTCAATATTTTGCATTCATTTATCCGGTATAGGGCAATCCATGATGACTGTTGCAGCTAGAATGTGCATCGATTTGAATGGCACTGGTGATGACAGTCATTCGTTGTCGTTCTCTAAGGAGTCACCCCAGAATTTCGATACCATTCTTTCTTTTAAGTCGACTATACGTCTGTATACCCCCGAGGCTATATTCATCTGAACAGCGAGAAAAGTTTCGATCAAGCCATGATCAGGCGATGTAGAATCGGCCATACACGATTAACTCACGATAACTTACTAATAAAAAAGAGCCAGTCCCAGGGTGTATTCCATGCCACGAAGATCTCACAGTGAAACATATTCTTATCGACTGTATAGATTTTCAGATTGTAAGAGGTTCTTTTTATCGGGCAGCTACTTTAGAAGATCTTTTTACTCGTGTGAAAGAATACTGTATCTTAGGTTATTTGAGAGAAACCGTTTTATTGCATAAGTTTTAATGTGTGTATGTTTTAATGTGTTGGATTACTAAGTTATTAACATGAATACTTAGAATTTTGTTTGATCGTTGCTATATAGCTGAAATATTGCCGAACGCGACGTTAAACCTTAATTCTCTCTTCTCTCCGACTGAGTGATTTATATATAACATCATGTGGTACGAATTCAAGCTTGAGCAATTTAACTTAGAGAAAATTGATCCCATGACAAAAAGGTTTCTTTTTCAAGTTTCTATAAAACGGTACAGTGGCTCTTCAGAAGTGACAGGACACGACTTTCGTTTTCTCGATGATGCATGTCACATATGTTGAAATTATTTCGCGAGAAGTTCCCTTCTTATTTGTATAAACTGAGTGATGTATGTAATTCACTGACAGTCTCTTAATAGTTACTGACATCCTGTGAAACTGAAACTACTAACTACTACTTCCAACGTACCCATGGAGACTAATTTCTAACCTTTAATCATGGAGCTTTGCTTAGCTCTTCCAGAGTGTTTTTCTCCAAGGAACCGTTGACATTAGAAACTTGATTTTTGGCACGAACGTGCATTAAAGGACTGTTCCAAGACAGGTCTGGGCTGACCTACTTTTGGTGAAATTTTGAACTACATAGGTATACAAGCGTCTAGTCCGTCATTCATAATTGAACCGTCGTCCATTAAAGAATATCCGCGTCCATAATCCAAAGACCTATTCCATATCCATTTAACAGTATTTTCACCAAATTCAAAAAGGACAATCATAGTATACATAAACATAGGCTAGTTTCCTGCTTGGTGAGGTGACCTATAAATCTGGAAATTGGCTTAGGTAACCAATAAACCTCGAAATTGGCAAAAAAACATGTTCTAATGCTTCTTAACGACCATGGAAACGCGCGTAATTAGCTCAATACCATAGAAATTGATCCAATCTAAGCCCGGAAAAGCTAATGGCCAGTCTTAGGACAAGGTACACACTTAAATCATATCAACCCCTACTTCGTAGGTCCTGTGACGTTAGTCACACTGTAATGTGCACGTATAATAAAATTTTAGTTCCGGAGAGAAAACTTTCGCTTTATGAATTGAGATATTGCCAAATTATACTACAGATTATCTGCAACGCCCCGCTATAACGTATAATAAACAAACCTGGTTCCTATATCTGATTTCCCGGGGCACAAACAGTAATATGAACCATCAGTGTTTCTGCATCGGCTCACATCTCCACAGTTATGTTGACCGGTTGAACATTCATCCACATCTGTAAAACAACAATACGGGTATGCTTCAATAGTAAACAGTAATGAAAGCGCTCCATCCGGGATTCGGACTTAATGTATGTACAGAACTTTAGGTATGTCCATCCATGAGTACAACAGATTATATATACAGGCTAGGGGGAAATGAATAACAAGTTGCCACAGCAAAACAGAATGCACTTGTCGGCAGAAGCAGTGAAGACATTAAACATTCAGCCAGAGCAATCTATTCCGTCGGATAATTTACCGTCGGGTTTGCTTAAATTGAATCGCTAGAAGAAAGAATATTTCGAAGCTCACGTGATCTATCTGGACAAATTTACCAGCATCTCTGTATTTGACCCCTTTGTCCTAATACCAATGGTGGATGATGGCCAGCTTACATCTTGGTAAATGTTTTACCATTTATAGGTGAGAAGTTTTCTGCTTTTCCCAGTTTGAACTGTACAGCAATTTCAGGTCTCCATATATAGATGACGAGTATGAATATTGTATTACTTTGATTGTGCTGTGGCGAATTGAGGATCTTTATGTGATCATACAAATAATGCAAATTACACATGTATTTGTGCATGCTCTTTGTTCGAATGCCAATAGTGGAAGATGATCAGCTACAGCCTGATAAATATTTACAATTTTAGGTGCTGCGGACGTACTCCATTCCGCACGTTAGAGCCATCGGCATGATGACGGCCAAACAGGCTGATTATTTTGACAGATCTCAATTATTTCTGAATTGTTAACATATAAGAATTGATTTATTCTGAATTTAAAATGCTCAGTTATATTCATCGCACAGAATTCATATGGATTGGATCGTAATTAAACTTAATTAATATCCATATCATATTCTCTGTGCATTTGTTTCTGGATATTGACACTGCTCTATTTCAGCATCGGTTTTCGACGTGGAGCCCAGACAAAAGCCCTTCAGGATATTAGTCCTTCATGACATTTGCCCATCAGCTTATTTGAATTCTAGACAAAAGCCCTTCAGCCTATAAATTTTATGATATATGCCAATGAAAAATGGGGAAAATGATAACTAAATTATAATTATTATAATTTAAAATTCTTCTCACTTTCTAGTTTTGATCATGATGAAATGTCCGATGTTAACATTTATTCAAGTTTCTCAAACTTCACTTAACACTTGACTTTTCAACAATTGATTATCACATTTTAATTAATAGAAAGTTCTTGAAAATTGACCAAGGGGGGCTGGGGTTTTATTATTCCTATACTATAACACTGACAGTTGTGATTTGTTATTGCGAAATCAAGTCATCTAATAATGAGGTACAGTAAAATCACGAAGTTGATTTCACAATATTAAAATAGTAGACCCCGAAGGCTAAGACTAATGTCCTGAAGGGCTTTTGGCCTGAAGGGCTTATATCATGGATCCTTTCGACGTATCTGGTATATACTCCGCTATCGCAACGCTAGTATCTATTTGAGGGAATATACAGCAGTTAACATTCCCGGTATTTGATGTTTAGTTCATTAGCTCCATCAGGTTGCAGAAACAACACTGTCCAACTGTCAACGTTAACAATCTTTTATTTAGTCAAATATACTTTCCATGCAATTACATATATACGTAACAATCAAAGCGTGTCTGGTACATGTATATGCTAACCCGATGAATCAACTTGAGGGTCATGATGATGAACGAACACTTCCCCAATGACAGCAACATCATTGTACCGTCACTGAAAAGCGTTTTTTTTTCAAGAAATTAGTTTTGTTCGATTCATTTCCAGTTGCTTATTCAAATGAGATGTGTCTCTGTATTCTATATCCGACTGTAGTATATTCTTCGGAAGAATTATTTGGTTGTAGGCTGGCTGAGTCATGGACCGAGGACATGGATCAACATGTAATCGTTCAATAAACCGGATACAGAGCCTTACACTTTGTCATATGCGATGCTACAGTGGTCCTGCGAGCGCCTGTCCTGAACTGTCCTGTCCTGGCCCATTTCAGACGATGTGGGTATCCTATCAGACCCAATCTTTGATTTCTTAAAGGTATCATTTCAATTTATCAGTCATTGGATTTTATATTCCGGCGGCATCTCTATTAATGATCGAGCAAATGGAAAATGTATTAACGCGATACATGTTCGTCGTGTTCGATGTAACTGAAAAACTGAAAATGAAATAAAAGGCGTCTGTTGATCTTTTCGGTGTTTCAATGGACGCTCTCAGTTGGGTTTAACCCAACTGAGAGCGTCCACTGAAACACCGAAAAGATCAACAGATTTCATATATTCCGCAATGAAATACTGCTTTGTGAATCAATCAAAGCAAGAATTTACAGATTGGCAAGATAACCACCAGTACATGTCTAAATAATAAGATAGTTAGAGGTGTCGTGCGCTATAGTGAAAATGAATACTAGTATTTGAGTTACAAGCGTCAAGTCCGTCATTCATAATCCAGCCGTCGTCCATTAGAGAATATCCGCGTCCATAACCCAAAGATCTATTCCATTTTCCATATAACAGTATTAGCACCAAATTCAAAAAGACAAACATAGTATACAAAAACATAGGCTTGTTTCCTGCAAGAGAGAAGCGGTCAACAGTTTTCAATGATGCCGGCAAGACATCATGATGTTCCAAAATATCAAATCCGTATCGCTGATCAGTATTCTTAATCCATAATATTCGTTGTAACATTCATTGTATTAGGTAAACACTGCAATTAGCTTGTAATTATATATTATGTTCAGAAACCAACCTTATGTTCTTCATTACAAGTATCGTTTCTGGCTAGGTACACTGCAATTAGCGTTAGCTTGTAATTATATATTATGTCCAGAAACCAACCTTATGCTCTTTGTTACGTCTAAACGATAATAGAAAAACGCAACAGAAAGATTTGTGAAGTCGAGAATCAATAATCAACTATTTATTTACAATACTAAATCATATACAAATTAAGTTAGGTCAATACAGCAAATAAAGGTCAAATAAAATCTTACTGTTCAATGTTATACCGGTATATCTCTCAGAGTCCGTAACAACGTGCTAATCTCTATACAGTCTGTGCCGAAATCGCGTTCCTGTATTGCTGTAGTCCAATATCGCTCAGCTGTTGTCCAGTTTTCGTCAGTTCAATCACGTAGATAATACACAGCGGTCGAACACAGCCAACAGGAATATATAATCCAGCAGTCAGTTATCTCAGGCAAATGTTAGTCAATAGTAATAATGCTGATGCACCCACGTAAGTCGTTCGAATCTCCTCCAGTCAGTAATTACGGGCAAAGTAAATCAATCAAAGCCAGTTCTTAAATTCTCTCTCGAGTAAGCGAACGAGACGGTATTTATATCTTACGGGGAATTCGCGATTATTCTATCAGATCAAGAAACTTCCATCGGTACAACATAAGATTTAACCCAGATACGATTACAAAAACTACGAGAAAGTTCGACATAATTAACCCAGATAAACAAGTGCTATCTCATTCCAGAAACGTCCATAGTAAACAACTATTTAACAGTCTATATGTGCAGATGGCGCTCAAGTATAACTAACAGTATCATACGGGGTCGGTTGATGAATGAACAGATGGCGCTGTTTAATACAGATCTTTCCTACAGCGGCCATCTGCAATATAGAATCTTCGAGAAAACACGAGACGGATGACACATAATGCACTCACGATAAATCGGTCACGATTACGAGAAAATTCCAGATCATAACCACAGAACAGAAGGTTAAAACAAGTCCACCTCAGTTCCACAATTCTAGAACTATCTTCAGTGTTTTACTTTATACTGCAATACCATGACACTCCCCCTCTTAAAAGAAGAAAGTTTCAAACTTGGAACTTTCTTGACAATTCAAAACATTATTACAAAACAAAATCTATATTACAACAGCAAAAATGTTGACAAACATATGTACATTAATTGCGAGACAAACAATCAGCGATCAAATTGTCCTTACCCTTAATATGTTTGATTTCAATATTGTATTCTTGTAATACCAAACTCCATCTCAACAATCTTTGATTTTTGTTTTTCATCTTACTTATGAAAACAAGTGGATTGTGATCACTGAATACAGTAATTGGCAACGATGAAGAAGTAACATAAACATCAAAATGTTGTAAAGCCAATATCATTGCCAAACATTCTTTCTCAATTGTAGAATAATTTCTCTTATGTTTGTCAAATTTACGTGAAAAATAACATATTGGGTGGTCTACACCATCTATACCTTCTTGTAACAAAACGGCACCAGCAGCAACATCACTAGCATCCACTGGGTGAAATGTACTGGTTTCCAAAAATGCGGATTCTTGGCGGAAACCAGTTGGAAACTGTAACACCCCATTTCCAGCCTGTTTCCGCAATGCGGAAACCAGTGGAAACAGGTGTTTTGGATTCCGCCAAGAATCCGGTGCACGGAAACAGGACAGAAACCTGTTGTTAAATTTCCGCCCAGATTACGCTTCAGCGGAAACGGGTGGGAAACTGATGTTAGCTTCCGCTCTGTTTCAAATGCATCGGAAATGGACTGAAAACTGGTACTGGAGTTTCCGACCTGTTTCCGCTCGAGCAAAAACAGCTCGGAAACCAACGCGAGTTTCCCCCATGTTTCCAATCCAGCGGAAATAGACTGGAAACTGCTATTCAACTTTCCAGTCGGTTTCCGCTTGAGCAGAAACAGATCGGAAACTGACCTAGGTTTCCGCCAAGATTCCGGTACATGGAAGCTGGACAAAAACCTGTTGTTAAATTTCCGCCCAGATTCCGCTTCAGCGGAAACTGGTCAGAAACTGATGTCAGTTTCCGCTCTGTTTCCAATGCAGCAGAAATGGACTGGAAACTGGTATTGAAGTTTCCAACCTGCTTGTGAAACGGCTCAGATACCAACGTGAGTTTCCGCTCTGTTTCAAATCCAGCGGAAATGGACCGGAAACTGCTATTAAGTTTCTAGCCTGTTTCCGGTTGCGCAGAAACAGGTCGGAAACGGACATAGGTTTCCGCTAAGATTCTGGTGCACGGAGACTGGACGGAAAGCTGTCCTTAAATTTTCGCCCAGATTACGCTTCAGCGAAAACGGGTGGGAATCTGATGTTAGTTTCCGCTCTGTTTCCAATGCATCGGAAATGGACTGAAAACTGGTACTGAAGTTTCTGACCTGTTTCCGCTCGAGCAGATACAGCTCGGAAACCAACGCGAGTTTCCCTCATGTTTCCAATCCAGCAGAAATAGACTGAAAACTGCTATTCAAGTTTCCAGCCGGTTTCCGCTTGAGCAGAAACAGATCGGAAACTGACCTAGCTTTCCGCCAAGATTCCGGTACATGGAAACTGGACAAAAACCTGTTGTTAAATTTCCGCCCAGATTCCGCTCCAGCGGAAACTGGTCAGAAACTGATGTTAGTTTCCGCTCTGTTTCCAATCCAGCGGAAATGGACTGGAAACTGGTAATGAAATTTCCAACCTGTTTCCGGCCAGATTACGCTGGACGGAGACTGGACGGAAAGCTGTCCTTAAATTTCCGCTACAGTGGAAACTGGTCAGAAACTGATGTCAGTTTCCGTTCTGTTTGCAATCCAGCGGAAATGGACTGGAAACTGGTAATGAAATTTCCAACCTGTTTCCGCCCAGATTACGCTCCAGCGGAATCTGGCTAGAAACTGATGTCAGTTTCCACTCCGGGTTCTCCATTTCTTTGGGAACACCTGTACAATCATATCTAAACAGGTGTATGTGGTTGTTAACTGCAGAGCGCAGCGAGGCGTTTAAAAATTAGGCCGGGGGCCTTGGGGCCGCCAGAAACCCCACATGCTCTGTGGTGCAATCTGAGCCATTTTGGGATGAAAATTCCTAGCACAGGGTATTTTTATGTAGCATTCAGCAATTAAGCTACCCCATCCCAGCATGCCCAGTCACCCCCCATGTAGCCCATGAAGCCAGATTTCTATTAAGCTTACATAACAATATCAAACAGGTGGATTAAGAAAAATCAACATTAAGTAAGAACTTGGTACATTTTGAAGTGGAAGCTAAACAAATAGGCTTATGCTGTGTGAAGAAATTTGACCTGGCCTAAACTGTTTTGAAATCTGAACATCATGCCAAATCTACATAAAATCTTTTTTTGGGGGGGGGGTATCTTTATGCTCAAAATTGTATCAGGATAATTGCAAAAATAGGTTCATCTATAGTGTTGAGAATTAATTGTCACTTAATATGCCGTCATTGGCTTTAACGGGTGAATTTGACGACCCCATTGTCGTTGTTGTTGTAACTGGCACTGCATCAAAATGTTCGACATAGTCACATTTTGAGACGCTGTCATTAATATTCGGCGGCACTGTACTGACAGCATCGCCATCCCCGTGAAAAGATCATCTTTTATTTCGTTTGAAGGGTTCGCTCAAACTCAGTTGTCAACGTTTCATTTCGAAAATTTCCCCTCAACCCCGAACAGTCATTCCACAGGCAGCTGGTCATTCTGTCGACGACTATACCCCCGTCCCAATGTACGACGCTTCTGATTGGCTCATCTATTGTATTCAACCAATCAACAGGATTATAACATCGCAAAACCGGAAACAGGCCATGTTATGCAGTGTATAGATTCCGTTACCGTAAGGTTAGAAGAAGTTTGACTTTTTCCTATTTCATACCCTGTCAAATGACATTACATAAATAAATGGTGACACGAGATACCTGGGATGAATCCATATAAATAGAGGTAAATCTTCGTCCATATTCCCCCCCCCCCCAATTTAACACACCCCAGCCCCACCCACACACTTGCCTATATATTGTGGCCGCCAGTCTTAAATGTATGACAATTTGCAATTCCCCATGAATATATTTAAAATAGTTGCAATTTTTCAAGAATAATCGTGTACGTGGCTGATAAATTTGGAGCGCCCTATAGGCCTATATGCGAATAACATTCGTTGTTGTAGTTTGGGAGTCTTCTGAAATTAATGGGCAGGGGTTTTAAAAATTTGACAATTTTATTTATATTTTCTATGCATTTTAATTAATTTTAAACTTTCATTTTATTCCAACGTGAACCCTAAAACGAAACTTGCAATAATCGAATTTCTTCCGGGAAATATCGGTACCAAAAATTCTCATATATATCCCAACCTCGATACCAGAAGTGGATGAAACTTCATCCACTTTTGTTGATACTAGAATAAAATACCGGTACACATTTTTGTTGAATTTGGACCACTGCTGGGAATAAGAAAAAAATATATACTATAAAAACATTTGTACACGATTGTTTCCAACTAAGAAACTGACTATGTAGGTGGCTGTCTTAGCGTAACATTAAATTAACGCCCCTGGTAATTAATTTACAAACATGGGCACGCGATCCAATATAGTAAAGAATATAGTGAAACAGTAAACAGTATCATGCCTTCTTGATAATTAACACGATATAAATAAGGACTCTTCATCTAGGCTGCAACTTGTACGTGGCCCACTCCCTCTGTTTTATTGATTGATGTGATTGTTCTAGTGATTGTACTCTGTCCTAAATGGGCTTGTTTCTAGTACAATAAATTGAATTGAATTGTCCCACGGTTTGGTGTTGCACTGACATGACCCATAACATTCCAATGCAAAACTCACAGTAATGATATGTCTCTTTCTATCTCGCCTTGAAGCAGTGATCAGCCATCGAAAAAATAGTCCCCTGGCAAGGCATGTTATCGAGTTTAACTGGAATAAAATTACAAGCTAAATATAACAAATACCATAAAACTTTCTGTCCGTACAAACGGCATGTGATTATTTGTTGGAACGAAGGTGGAAAACAGTCAAGACCAATTTCACCTTGGGAAGAGATCACGGGGTCTCGACCCCCACAGCAGTACGGATTGGGACTATTTTACAAATGGCTGCCTATTTCTTTTTCGTATGTGACGATCTTGTTCATCAAACTGTGTCATATTAAAAGATACCAAGCGGAAAAGAGTCGAATTACGATACCAGGAATGATTTGGACCAGGTAAGCATCGCAAAATTATCTCACATTTCACCCCGGCATACACGTGAGAAAATTATGTTGAAAACTGGGCTCCCCGTGATGGTTTTAGGTGGGTAAATTACATTGTGCAGATCAAGCTCTATTCTGGTCAAATATTCTGTACGTATTTACAAATGGTATACACAGCCACACTGTATAGCACAATGATGCACTGCAAAAACATTTGAAGACATTTTTAAAAATCCATTTGGCACTGAATTTCTGTTAAAAAGAAGGCCTCTATATGGTGATAATTCTCTGATTATTCAATCAAACTTTGCACCCATATCAGGCTCAAATTTTGATCCTGAACATTCTAAATAAAGGAAAAATTACAGACATAAGTTTATAGCGTCCTAGGCTTTGGATTATGGATTATGAGAGGAAATAAATTTCTGTTTTGGTATCATTCCCTCTTACAACATGCTAAACAAGAACGGAGAACAATCTGACAATTCTTCAGCAGTCCATGAATTGATCAACTGGGGTACAGATTAGCCACATATATGCAACTCAGCGTATGTAACCACCGCTGAGTTGCACATCCTTACTAGGGCAAGCATCAGTAGCGTCATTTTCTTCGTGCCCAAACATGAGAAAATGTACAATTGACTATGGCATTTAACGGGTTGTAAACATGTCAAATATACTTCTCTCTCCCGACACAAAGTATCTGGCTCATTCCTGCAGCGCAAGTACACGTAAATAGCACCAAACCATGTCACTATCTTCCTATCACGCTCAAATGTTGAAAATGGCCTAACTACAACAAACGCTCCAATGCGCATGCACCGCTTCAAAGCGGAAATATAAAAAACACTTTACGATATGTCGTAAAGAAGAAGGCGTCATCAGCTAGTGAGCGGGGCCTAACGCACGTGGTCAAGCTCCATCTCCGTTACCCCAGCAGCTGATGACGCCTTATTTACGACATATCGTAAAGTGTTTGTGTTATTAGCGGTGCATGCGCATTGCAGTGTTTGTTGGACTTGACTGCCATTTTCAACATTTGAGCGTGATAGGAAGATAGTGACATGGTTTGGTGCTATTTACGTGTACTTGCGCTGCAGGAATGAGCCAGATACTTTGTGTCGGGGGAGAGAAGTATATTTTACATGTTTACAACCCGTTAAATGCCATAGTCAATTGTACATTTTCTCTTGTTTGGTCACAAAGAAAATGACGCTACTGATGCTTGCCCAAAGGATGTGCAACTCAGTGGTGGTTACATACACTGAGTTGCATATATGTGGCTAGGGTACAGATATGCTACAAGTTTGGACTGGTGCCCAATATTCTTTACGAATTGATTTCAGTACTCATACATTAAAATATACCAGGAATACATACTGGGATTCATAAATGATGGCAATTTATCTGGATTTCCTATGGGCGGAATTAACCAGCTGTGATACATAAATGTCCATGGAAACTTTTCAGTGAATATGAGAATGTGTCGTGCACTTCTTTTGTTGGCAGTTGGATTATTAGACTGTTTATCGTAACTTAAACAGGTTGGGGAAAATACCTTGATCGGGGTATTATACCTTGATCGAGGTATTAGCCTATTCCCCAATCGTGGAATAGGCTATGTCAACTTCAGTTTTTATATATTTATGGAAAATGTGGACATTCACAAACATGCCGGACTGCATGAATCTTTCAACAACATTCATTGCTTCATTATTCCATGATTTTCACGGCAACGTATTGCTTCGTTTTATGCGACTAATCATTGAAATTTATTCTGCAAAATGAAAAAAAAAACATTGGGTGGCATTACTTTCCACAGCTGTCCTGCAAATCAGTAGCTTTTCTTGTTGCCGTGAATTTCAGGTATACCTGCAATTCTGTCACATTTGTATTCCTGTACTGGAGGTTAAATATTTTCATCTATTTCCTGATAACCAGCTACAGTGAGTGTGATGTAGCTAATTTCCATCCTTCTGTCCATCCCACCCATGCTGTGATAACAATTCAACCGAGCGATTTGAAACTTGGGGACTGACTTTACACCAGCGAGACAGCAGTTGGTATTGATTTCACTGAGCATTCATTGAAATCCAAGATGCCTGTCATCTTGGATTTCTTTTCCACAACCAAACACAACTCCCATCAACATTTGCCACACAAAATACATTTCATGGTGAAACTAGCAGGCCTTATATACCCTTGGTTTTGCAAATTTATCGATCATGAGTGAACATCAGTTTATTACCCCTCGGCCAAAATTTGGCCGAAGGGTATTGTCGTCGTCATGTACGTCCGTCCGTCTGTCCGTCCGTCTGTCCGTCACACCTTTCTCGTTACCAAGATATCTTTAGAACGACTTACCCTAGGCACATCATACTTGCAGTGCATATCCGTATGCTCGTGACCCAAAACCCTATTGAATCTGGACCTGATTGGTTGAAAACTTTGGCGGCCATCTTTAATTTATGCGAAACCATCACAGCTTTCTTGTTACCAAGATATCTTTAGAACGACTTACGCTAGGCACACGAAATTTGCACTGCACATCCATATGCTCATGACCCAGAACCCTATTGAATCTGGACCTGATTGGTTGGAAACTTTGGCGGCCATATTTAATTTATGCGAAATCATTAATCTTGTCTATCTTAGGTACCATTTCTCTGTTCAGTGTGAAACTTGGTATAGATCATCGATGCATCAAGAAACTTCAAAGGAATGACCAAACCAGTTTCCCTGATTCGGTGAAAACCTTGGCGGCCATCTTTAATTTATGCAAAATCTTTAATGATATATATCTCTGATACCATTCAAGTGTTCTATACGAAACGTGGTATACAGAATCGATGTATCAAGAAATCTGCAATGTATAACCACATCAGTTCCTCTGAGTGGCGGGAAGGATGGGCAGCCATCTTTAATTTATGCGAAATCATTAATGATCTCTATCTCTGATACCGTTTGAGTTCTCGATGTAAAATTTGGTATATATCATCGATGCATCAGTAGACTTACGACAAATGACAGTTCTGGCGTTTCTGATTGGGCGGAAACCTTGGTGGCCATCTTTAATTTATGCAAAATCTTTAATGATGTATATCTTTGATACCATTTCAGTGTTCTATATGAAACTTGGTATACAGCATCCATGTATCAAGAGACTTGCAATGAATAACCACATCAGTTTCTCTGAGTGGTGGGAAGGATGGGCGGCCATCTTTAATTCATGCGAAATCATTAATTATCTCTATCTCTGATAATTTTCAAATGCTCGATGTAAAATTTGGTATACATCATCGATGCATCAACAGACAGTTATGGTTTTTCTGATTGGGCAGAAACCTTGGTGGCCATCTTTAATTTATGCAAAATCTTTAATGATGTATATCTTTGATACCATTTCAGTGTTCTATATGAAACTTGGTATACAGCATCCATGTATCAAGAGACTTGCAATGAATAACCACATCAGTTTCTCTGAGTGGTGGGAAGGATGGGCGGCCATCTTTAATTCATGCGAAATCATTAATGATCTCTATCTCTGATAATTTTCAAATGCTCGATGTAAAATTTGGTATACATCATTGATGCATCAACAGACTTATGTAATGAATACCGGTTTCTCTGATTGGACAGAAACATTCAAGGCCATTACTAATGGCAAAATTTTCCATAATGTGTATATTTGTCACTTGACTGCTTGGTGTTCCTGAAATCTTGCTTCAAATTGAATACATTATGAATGGCTGGCGCCCAGAGCCGAGGGGTTTTCAGATGCGCAGCTTCGTATTTTGATATTATAGCTAAAGATACTTATGTGTATCCCAAATGGGAGATCTCCTTGTATCCCAAATGGGATATTATTGTCAAAGACTTTGGGCTGGAATATATAAAAGATATGATGTATGCAATATATGCAAATAGTAAATTATTCTTTAGACTTTAGAATTATTCCATAATCTCTGATCTTGTCAGAATATATTTTTTAATACCGGTATGTAGCTTGCCTCCTGCATAATTTGGCCTCGTGTAGTGAAAGTAAAATGTATGTGACACATGTGTAATGTTAATTTCAGATGATCCTAGTCGGCTCCAGGAACTGTTCCATGTTTCACTGGTGCAGCAGTGCCATTACAGCTCATGCATCCGTTAACATCACTGGGTAAACCGATATTGATGAGTATTTTTTTTTTCATTTTCTTAATCTTTCTGGTTTAATTATTTATTGAAAAGAAAGTTGAAATTTACCAGTGTGGAATAGGCCCATGGTCATGTATAAAGTTTTGAGCAGTTTGTAAAGCAGGCTAGGATTCCAGGAACACAACACAGCTTATAAACACTGCTGACAGAGTGTTGTTGGTATTCATTTCCTATACTGTTGGTATTGGTCGTCACATACAGTTGCCATTGATGATTGGAGATCATGTCAGATGATCACTCTCAGGCTTGCCATGTTTATATGTGGTAGATTATCTGCACAACATACATGAACGTATATTCCTTTTTTCATTTCGTATTTTAGGAATGTGGTGGAGAAATGAAGAGATGGTACATCCATGGAGTGTTTTTCAGCCAGGTATTACTGACAGACTGATGCTACAAGCATGGCAAGTAACATTTATATGTAAATTCAAAACCTGCTAAACATTTGTATTGGACATCTCTATTTTTGCGTCTTTAATAGAAAAGAAAACACTAGCAGAAATCAGACGAATGATACCCAGTCAGGTGTCCTTTCAATGAGAAAAAAACACAGGATGACTCTTTTCCTTTGCAAAAGGTCACTGGCCTTAAAAACAGGAAATCACTGAAATGTTCGTGTCCGGTCTATATCTGTGAACGTTTTCTATCCACAGTTGCAATTTTTTGTGAGTGGATACGCTAGTTGGAGACGATGTGTCACGTACCAGAATTGAGGTAGAGGTCAGAGGTCAAAGGTCACTGTTGCCTAAAATCAGGAAATCATTGATAATTGACATTTTTCTGTCTACAGTTCTAATTTTTGGTGAGTGGATTGGGGGGGACGATATGTTGCATACAAAATGTAGGTCGAGGTCAGAGGTCAAAGGTCAGTGCTCCAAGTGAAGTGAAAATGATTACTTGGACTTCAGTGAACACGGGAAAATATTACAAAGTGAAAGGACCACTAGAAATATCAATCTCGAATCCAGAGTCATTCGGTCCTGTTCTCCCTACAGACTCTGGTTGCACGGTCAGCATTACAGCTTCCCATTGGATAATGCACGAACGCATAGAACGTGGAACATAACGTAGACGTATCTGTGGAGATCCTGCATGTGACCCGACGTCACACAGGTCTTAGGGACGCGTTTGAGATGTGACGTCGTCTGTTTGTATTGTTGCGATTAATTTTCAATTATGATGTTATGTTAGTCATCGCTAGTTCTCCGGACGTGCAGAATGGATCTTAAATCAAATTTGGTACACAGGTTCCCGTCAGAGTCTAGTTTTGCAACATATGTTTTTCGACCTCATTTGCATATGTAATATGGCTGTCTGGCTGCCATCTTGCATTTTTGCACATAGGCTTATTCTCACTATAACTCTCGGGTTATACTGAAGAGTTCTTTCTCAAATTTGATACACAGGTTCTGCTGGGAGTCTAGTCATGCAACATATGTTTTTCAACCTGATTTGCATATTCAATATATGACTGCCTGGTGACCATCCTGGACTTCCTTGTTATTGCTAGTTTTCATGACCTACTGAATTCCAATCTCAAAATTGATACATAGGTCTCCCGTGCGGTCTAGTTATGCAGCTTTGACCTGATTTGCATAATTAATTATTATGGCTGCCTGGTCGCCATTTTGGATTTTCTTTTCACTGCTAGTTCTCATGTTGCAGCTCTTTCTGTGGTGAAAAATATCTTAAGCCACTTTCTCCAGCTACATTCAGATGAGTTACAGTGCCACGGCACTATCTTTGGAGTACGTACTTCATGGATGGCATCTTCTGCCATCTCATTACATGGTTATGTTTATTTTACATATGCTATTTCATTAGAGTCTGCTCTACGGGCCATATGAAACATCAGAGGATTCACTATGTATTCCTTGTTGAATCGTATTGCATTTTTGAAGGACAAATTTTACAGGGCATGCAATATCAGTATCTTGTCATTTGCAGAGCTTTATTAGAAGCCTAGGCCTGGCAGCAAGAATATGATATTCCCATCCACTTCCTCATGAATTACCAGTATTGCATAGCCTGGCCTTATAGACCATTTCGATTTAGTTTTCACTCTGACTAACCTTAATAAAACTTTTGATTTTTACAGAATGTTGTTGAGAAGTACAGAATAAGACGAGCAAGTAACATTCCCCTTGGTGATCCTGACATCTGTTTACCCTGATAGATCAATAAGCGAAGAGAGGCGCTATAAAGATGTTATCCTGCAGGTGCCAGCTGCTCCAAGTGAAGTGAAAGTGATTACTTGGACTTCAGTGAACACAGGAAAATATTACAAAGTGAAAGGACCACTAGAAATATCAATCTCGAAACCCGAGTCATCCGGTCCTGTTCTCCCTACAGACTCTGGTTGCACGGTCAGCATTACAGCTTCCCATTGGATAATGCACGAACGCATAGAACGTGGAACATAACGTAGACGTATCTGTGGAGATCCTGCATGTGACCTGACGTCACACAGGTCTTAGGGACGCGTTTGAGATGTGACGTCGTCTGTTTGTATTGTTGCGATTAATTTTCAATTATGACGTTATGTCGGTGTTGTTGTTGTTTGACATTTCGCAAAGGATCACGGGACCAAGAATCTTGGCAAATCGAACGACTGTGTTACCAGGGGTCAGATGACGTGCAGCCATTTTTTCTGCGACGGAAGTGACCCCTGGTGGCCAGGTTGTAGAAATATGAAACTGGAATAACCTACGAACAGAGATGGATTACATGTGCATGTGTATATTGAATTGCAGTTGTGTATACAATTACAGTGGTTTACCTGCAATTCTTTGCTACAGTGCAAAACCAGTAATACTGTAGCAATCTTAGTAACTAAAAAAATCTTTCTGGTCAGCTGTGTAATGAGATAGGTCTGTCACCCAGATCTTGTACGTCTACTATTTACCCCGCCTTCAGGAAGTTTGTTCTTGATATGTCCTACATGTAAACTGTGGCAACAAAGCTTAAGGGTACCACCGTTTCATGTTACATCCATGTTGCGTTTGATGGACTGAAAATTACACTTGTTCATGGGCTGTTTTATTAAAGTATTTGGTTTAATGTGTTTACATTAGAGTAGAATGGCGCCAGAATCATCCATTGTTAACTTGTTGGTTTGACATCTTATTCTCCAATGCACTGATATTTCAGGATCAAAGAACTGTATACCAATCTGAATGTAAATATATATTGAACATTTTACCACTGACTTTTCTTTTGTATAAACTAATATAAGTTGAATATAATAATCTTCCGTTAGTTTCCACTCCATTTTCGCCTGTAATCCAGTTAATTTTTTATGCAGAAAAGGGCACGGAAACTGGATAGAAACCTGCTGGAAAATTGTAGCTCTTCACCTGTTTCTGCTGTGTTTCCGTGTTGTTTCCAGTACAGAAACCAGCAGAGCGTTACGGTTTCCAACCAGTTTCCACTCCATTTCAGCCTGTAATCCAGTTCATTTCCTATGTAGAAAAGGGGGTGGAAACTGGATGGAAACCTGATGAAAAATGGTAGTGCATCACCTGATTCAGCTGTGATTCCGCTTAGTTTCCAGTGTGGAAACCAGCAAAGCGTTACTGTTTCCAACCAGTTTCCGCTCAGTTTATGCCTATAAACCAGTTGGTTTCCTGCGGAATCTTGGCGGAAACTGACTGTAAACTAACAAGTTCATATTGCGCACCCTGGATTCCGCTCCGTTTCCGCACTGGCACATCAGTTTACGTAAGGTTTCCATCTTGTTTCTGACCAGTTTACAATTTGGAAACTTGGTCAGAAACAAGGTGGAAACTGGTTGGAAACCTTTTAAGCACGGTCTGTTTCCAACCGGTTTCCGCTTATTTTCCGCACCGCTCTATTTAGGTATTTCATGTTTCCAGCCTGTTTCCGCTCTGTTTCTATTGCGGAAACCAAGAGAGTGTTACAGTTTTCGACCAGTTTCAATCCTGTTTCCGGCCCACTTTCCACATAATTTTCGCTGCGGAATCTTGGCGGAAACAGCTTGGGAACTGTAACTCGTCCACTATTCCGCACCTCCGGAATCCTGGGTTCCGCTCAGTTTCCGCTTGGCTTGCTCCATGGTTTCCGCCCAGTTTCTGTCTTGTTTCTGTCCAGTTTACAATTTGGAAACTTAGTCGGAAAGTAGGCGGAAACTGGGTGGAAACCTTTTAAGGACGGTCTGTTTCCAACCTGTTTCCGCCTATTTTCCGCACAGCTGTATTTGGATTGTTCATATTTCCAGCCAGTTTCCGCGCTGTTTCCAGTGCGGAAACCAGCAGAGTGTTACAGTTTCCAACCGGTTTCAATCATGTTTCCGGCCCAGATTCCGCATAATTTCCGCTGCGGAATCTTGGCGGAAACAGCTTGGAAACTGTAACACGTCCACTATTCCGCACCTCCGGAATCCTGGGTTCCGCTCAGTTTCCGCTTGGCATGCTCCATGGTTTCCGCCCAGTTTCTGTCTTGTTTCTGTCCAGTTTACAATTTGGAAACTTAGTCGGAAAGTAGGCGGAAACTGGTTGGAAACCTTTTAAGGACGATCTGTTTCCAACCTGTTTCCGCTTATTTTCCGCACAGCTGTATTTGGATTTTTCATATTTCCAGCCAGTTTCCGCGCTGTTTCCAGTGCGGAAACCAGCAGAGTGGTACAGTTTCCAACCGGTTTCAATCTTCTTTCCGGCCCAGATTTCGCATAATTTCCGCTGCGGAATCTTGGCGGAAACAGCTTGGAAAGTGTAACACGTTCACTATTCCGCACCTCCGGAATCCTGGGTTCCGCTCAGTTTCCGCTTGGGTTGCTCCATGGTTTCCGTGCAGTTTCCATCTTGTATCAGTCCAGTTTACAATTTGGAAACTATGCGGAAACTGGATGGAATCCGGTTGTTTCCACCCAGTTTCCGCCCTGTTTCCGAATTCGGAAACTGGCACATTTCACCCAGTGATCTACAGCCAGTTTAAAAGGTGAACCAAAAGCTGATGCTGAAAGAACTGGTGCTCTCTTGAGTATGGCTTTCAGTTTTTCAAAAGCTGATTCACATTCATCCGTCCAAACAAAAGTTACCCTCTTTCTTAAGAGCCGAGTTAAAGATTCAGTAATATCTGAAAAATTTGGACAAAATTTCCTGTAGTAACCAGCCATATCCAAGAAACGCATCAGTTGTCTCTTACATGTTGGTTTTGGAAATAGCGAGATAGCACTGACCTTAGCATCTACAGGCTTTACTTGACCTTGACCTACAACATGACCCAAGAATGTCACACGTGCATGTCCAAATTCACTTTTTCCAAGGTTGACTGTCAGCTTGGCATCACTCAGTCGATTGAACAGTGCGCGAATTCCCAGTAGATGATCTTCCCATGTATCGCTGTAGACAATGACGTCATCAATGTAAGTCTCACATCCTTCCAAACCGGAAGTAACACGGTTGATGAGACGCTGGAACGTGGCTGGAGAATTTTTCATTCCAAATAGCATAACTTTGTACTGGAACAGACCCTCCGGACTGACGAACGCTGATATCTTCTTCGCACGATCTTTCAGTGGAACTTGCCAAAATCCTTTCAGAAGATCAAACTTTGACACGAACTTGGCATTTCCCACTTTATCAATGCAATCGTCAATGCGTGGAATAGGGAATGTGTCTGTTTTGGTCAATGTGTTCACCTTTCTGTAGTCAGTACACATCCTGTAACTGCCATCTGGCTTTGGAACGAGGATACAAGCTGAACTCCAGTTACTATTACTTGATTCAATGAAGTCATTGTCCAATAAATACTGAATCTCTTTTTTCAAGTTTTGTTTAAAGGAATATGGGTGCTGCTTCACTGGATTGGAGTCTCCGACATCGACGTCATGTGAAATTGTATCAGTCCGAGTAGGATTGTCGGGAAACAAATGTTCATATTGACTGAGCAGAGTTCGAAGTTCTTCCTGGCGCGCTGGCTCGAGATGACACACCTTGGAATCCAAATTAAGTAGAATGTCAGAGTTCTGTAATTTCGCCGCTGTCATGGGCTCTTCACAAGTTTCGTTAGTATCAGGGTCAGAACTAACTACACTTACAGTTAGTTGATCTGTTTAATACAGATCTTTCGTACAGCGGCCATCTGCAATATAGAATCTTCCAGAAAACACGAGACGGATGACACATAATTCACTCACGATAAATCGGTCACGATTACGAGAAAATTCCAGATCATAACCACAGAACAGAAGGTTAACAAGTCCACCTCAGTTCCACAATTCTAGAACTATCTTCAGTGTCTAACTTTATACTGCAATACCATGACATCTTCATTACAAGTATCATTTCTGGCTAAGTAACCCATAGGTTTCCAGATTCAAAATTCAATAGGAATCTCTCGAAACATGGAGTGTATCGTAGTATTTTTAACAATAGATCATTTCTCGAACATAGTTTGTCTGTGTACCGAACTCATTGTTCAAACGTGAACGAGAAAGCAAAGTATGGAAAGGCATGGCGAAATGTATGTCTTATGTAATTGAATCACTTATACCTAAAATGCATGAGGTGAAAACAGCAACTTGATTAAAACCAGATCTTAAAAAACGGCTCCCCCTCTGATTTGTCGCTGATTAAGATCTGGGGCCATCGCTCCCATTTCCCTGTTCTAAGCGCTGACCAATCACATAGCTTCTCCTCTATCTTGGGGTGTATCTTTTGATGCGTCAAGCTAAGATCACAACTGATTCGGGGGAGATAGGTTGACCTCGTGATTTTATGCACAGAACAATGTCTCTTCTAACTGATCCATATATCAAATTTTATTTATGTTAACCGAACATCATCATCGTTCATAGAGAATAACATATTCATCTGATGAGACGAGCTAAAATATATCAGATAAGTTTTACTTTCCATATCGTACGCCTGTCGCCCCCAATCCACAAAATGAGACGGGCCTAAACCGCAATCTCAGACCACAGCTTCGATTTATGTTAATCAAACATCATCATCGTTTCTAGAGCATAATATATTTATCTAACGAAACGAACTAATATATATGAGAAGATGAGTTTTACTTTCCTTATCGTAGGCCTGTCGCCCCCACTCCGCAACATTGGAGGAATGATATGCGTGTGACCTAGATCTGTCGATAGCTAGGTTTGTGAACACGGAAACCCCAGTGTTAAACTATGGTGGCTGATATCTGCCATGTCGTATCATCGTACTATCGCCCTATTTTTGCTGGCGCGATGGTACGATGGTACGATGCGACGGCACGATGCGATGGAACGATGGCACGATGTGATGGCACGATGCGATGGTACGCTGGTACGATGATACGATGGTACGATGGTACGATGGCACGATGGTACGATGGTACGATGATACGATGGTACGATGGTACGATGGCACGATGGTACGATGGTACGATGATACGATGGTACGATGGTACGATGATACGATGGTACGATGGTATGATGATACGATGATACGATGTCACGATGGTACGATGGTACGATGATACGATGGTACGATGAAAACAATTAAAAATCAATCGATATAATTTATTTGCGCATGACTTTCGTTTGATCAAGCGACTTTCGCAACTCTTCGGAAGCGCGATGGCACGATGATACGATGATACGATGGTACGATGGTACGATGCGATGGTACGATGGTACGATGGAGGAATTTCCATCGTAGCATCGTACCATCGCATCGTACCATCGTATCGCATCGTGCCATCGTACCATCGCATCGTACCATCGTACCATCGCATCGTGCCATCGTACCATCGCATCGTGTCATCGTACCATCGCATCGTGCCATCGCATCGTACCATCGCGCCAGTAAAAATAGGGCGATGGTACGATGATACGACATGGCAGATATCAGCCACCATATTAAACTGATCTAAAACCAGCGACATGTATCAGGTGGGGAGCGTTATTGTAAGTCTGGTTTTAATCAGATTGGTGAAAACAGCAACGGGTATTTTACAAAAAAAATGTTTGCTTGTAATATTGCAAATCGAGCGACCGCATAGCCATTCGGCTGATTCATTGACGATCGACTTCTTCCACGAGGTGATCCGCTCATTCCGGAAATTCAAACAGGGTACTACAAGTACATATGTGAAACAGATCCTCCACCTATACATTCACACTACGACTGTACACTACCGGGACTTGTGAAAGAAAAATACAGAAAATTCAGAATTTATTGATCAGTAAAATCTGAGCTGAAATTCCGCTGCATTGAGTCCAGTGAACAAAAAGTAAAATTTAGAACTGATTGTATTTAACGTGTTACATGTACATGACGCAAGACGGCCATAGCAGATAGAATCTCAACATGATAGATTACTGTAAGGAATTGACCTATTGTCCAAAGCTAATGGTGTGTTAAAAACAGATACAATTCTGGATTAACGTTTGAATTTCAAGTTGAATTGTTTGAAAGTTGGAGAATTCAGAACTGAGTGTTTCACATTATGTTACGTGTGTATGAGAAATTTTCACCATTTATCACGAAAGGGTTTTGTTTTAATGTCAAAATTGGATAGTTTCGTAAAGTTTTGTATTAATATCTGGTTCCAGACAAAACTTCGATTTATTTTTTCCTTGAAGACATTGGTTTACTATCCAAGCTGAAAAGTTCCATAAATGTATATCCCAGTATGTTCCCAAATCGAAAAAACATCGGAATTCTTTAGTGAACTCGCTACGCTAGACCGGTTACTGGGAGGCTTGCACCATATGACCCGAAAATGCTATTTCTGTCGGTTGATTTAAAACCAGAATTGTTAAAAAGGAAGTGGCGTTCACAGAATCTGATTGAATAGTTGGTATTGTATAAGTCTCTCATTTTGAGCTTATTGTGAGACTTACATGTACACATGGCAGTGTGACTAACGTCACAAGATCTACGACGCGCACTGAACTCTTGGAATCCCCCCCCTCAGTTGAAATCCTGCCTATATTAAGATGGGCACTACCCAAGTCAGAATCAGCAGTGGGTTTCATCAAAAATCACCAGAGGAATATTCATCAAAAGTACGTTAGCTCAGAACTTGCTGGTAAGAGTTCCCTAATGCACCTTCATGCCAAAAATCAAGGTTCTAATAGCAACGGTTCTCCTTAATTTGCCGACGAAAGGATTCGGATCATGGGCTGACTCCCTCACTCACTTACTCACTCATTACCGGACAATTTGCAATTTCGTAGGAAAAGGTTGATGATGGAAAATACACGATCCTGAGGGGTCTGAACATATGGGGCTCAGCACGGCATTGTTCATGTCGATAACTTTTATATCTAACAACGTTTTCTCGAGTATTTTAATGTAGAGGAAAAGTTTTAAATTTTGAGTGTGGATCTGCTCAAATATTTGATTACTCACCTGCGGACATGATATATTCCCATGAAACGAAGAACTGGAACAAAAACGAGAAAATCTTCATCTTTGATAAATCACTGAACTGTTACAATCCTAACGACTGTTTTCTTCTTGGTGAAAACTTTAACCACAAAAGTACATATTCCTTGATGTCTGTCTTGTATATGTGCTGCATATCACTCGATTCATTGTCCTCGGAATCCATGTGGTGGTATCTTCGACTGCATCTCACACTACTTCAAAGTGATAGTGAATCTAACGTGTAATATAAACGTGGGTGACTATTTGCTCATATCCCACCTGTCACTGGAAACCGTATGTTATGTAGAAGAATGTCACGAAGAGGTTTTAGGCTTTTAAATCAATACAACCGAACGTATTATATTTCGGGACACAAATCTACAGAGCTAAGATTCTCACACACTTTTCCCAATAAAGTGACCGCTTTCACTGAGTACTCATAATTGCGAACATCATGTTGAAAGGCATATAGAACTTAATAAGTAGAATACAGCAGAAACACATGACAGAAAACAGTATACAATGTACCAGAGTTGAATGCTCTCAAATCCAGCCTGATATATACCTATTCAGTTAACCGTTATTGCCGTGACACCATTCAACACTATGTACATATACTTTTAAGTGAGCTTTCCTACATCGGGTCGTTTTATGGCAGCAAACAACTCCGCGTGCTTGTGACGATTGAATAAATATAAAACGCAGCTAGTATACAAATTATTAGGGCTAGTTTGAGTGTGTTATCCTTACATTTCATTCGCAGACCTGAATGTGTTTCTCCTGAATAGATTATATGAGGGAAAGTGAAAAATAGGTCCTTAAGAAAAATGTACATTGGCACACGAACATGTTCAGATTTAGACAAGGAAGTGAAAATATGAGATGCCAATATCTCGTGATAAAAACTATACTGATGTCGGTTGTTATAATACAAGAGAAATGAGCAAAGTTAGTCTGAAAGTGAATGTGCATGTACGGAGGATCCTTCGCCTTTGTTTTGTAGTATTTTTTTATTTTTATTTTTTTTTTGCACGTGTCATCATTGGGTACTGGAAGTGAGGACCAATCTCTTTTACACTTTGGCATGATTTATGAAACGTACTTAAGATTTCATAATTAGGAACGAATGCTAATTCTGTTCTGTTTACTGGGCTACATGTAGTTTGAGATATCTCTTTTAAGATACCATGCTCGAAAATAGTAAGATGGTACAATTAATCCGGTCCGCGCAGTAATGCTGAAACTTCAAAAGTGCCTGAATCCTGATTATCTCCCTTGGATCGAAACATGCAGTAGTCTACAGTTGTCGAGTTGTGACGTTGAGTCACAAGAGTGACGTCCCTTCATGAAGCCGACCCGCCGGCAGACGAAAGGATGGAGCAGTTCACTTGCTAATGCATGGACTAAAGAAAACTGATTTAAAATTTGAAGAAATACATTTTAATTCCGAATTATTTGAACTCCTTGATATGGAAGGTGAAGGTATGGATATTCTCTATTGTCAATATATAGAATATGCCCCACCGTTTGATCCGCCGACTCTTGTGATGCAACGTCACAACTCGAGAATACCGTATTAATTTGAAGCGTAACTTGGAAAAATAGGTCATTAAGAAAAATGTACATTGGCACACGAATATGTTCAGATTTAGACAAGCAAATAAAAATATGAGATGCCAATATCTCGTGATAAACTGTACACTCGTTTAGTAGAACCACATTGTAATTTAGTAGAGCTTCCAAATTAAATCTTCGTACGTATTGAATAATAAAAATGAGTACCCTGCAATCATGTTTATATGTTTGTCTGTGTCTAACCAGTTTCTTTGTATGGTCCTCTATGGTCAGCCCTCTATCATTTTTCTTATAGATTAAGTCTTCGATTATGGCTGCGGAAATTCTTCATGAACGACGGCTGAACAATGTCAGATCAATGCTGGTATTTGGATCTACCTTAGTCGGGGGTCACACTCCCCGCCACATGAATGGTTCCTCTACCCCTAACGGCAAAAGAGTGGAAACCCACACAATAGATTTTAATCAGACTCTGCGGAAATATATTCTGATGACGCATCAGCAGGCATTTTCAGTCGATCTACCGCGGTAATTAAGGTGTTGCTACGGTGCCTCTACCGCATCGATGCTGCGTTGCTGCTGCGTTGTCACCGCATTGCTACCGCATTGCCAGCGCACTGCTACCGCGCTGCTACCGCGCTGCTACTGAGGGCTCAAAATTACGGATTACTGCCCTTAAACAAAAGAAGGTTATTAACATATGTGTATCCTAATTTATCTCGTAGCATTCGAGTTTATAATATGTGAAGGCATCGGAATACACGAACAGTTATACAAATACATGCTATTTGACGATTCTCGTGATTCCGGCTTAGTTTTAATGGCTCCGATCCATTGGAGAAAGAAAGTGAAGGATAATGATCGCGTATATCCGGTTCATGTAGTAGAATAAATATTTAAACTTCATGCTATTTTTAAAGAAATTTATATGCAAAGCTAATGTGACTAATTCCGCCTGAATACGGATTGTTTAACCTATTTGTTCGATGTATGTATTCCAGTTTGGTCTCAGAGATGTGGGAGGTCACTTCATGGGATTTTGTCATAGTCATATCGGCGCATAGCAGGGATACTTTAATGGGATAGCAAGGGACAGCGTATAGGCCGCTGATAAACCTCAGTTGTGACGATGGAATGACATCGCCCGTGCAGGTATTTCCTCATCCATGAATCATGAATATAATTGTTTCTTTCGGTATTCACATTCAACCTATTCAGCATTACTCAGAATAGATTATTTATTATTTCCATCTTTCTATGAATTGATTGTTCTAGTTAAACACTACATATAAACGTCGCGAGAGAAGCTGCTATGTAGTGACAAGAATTCATATGAACCTACAGGCCAGTAGTATATTAAGGTGAAATCTCATATCAGTTTTAAGGTTGGGGGGCGAGGGGAATTGCGGGGGGAATGCGGAGGGCGGATAACGTCGCGTCCGTTAGAGAACACGTCCGGGACAAAGGCCATGTTCGGTGAATGAGTTGCCATATCATTGTGAAAAATATTTAAGCGGTCACGTGACTGATTAAGGTGGATGTGAAACTAGGGCTTTTCTGGAAAGAAATGCGGATAAAAAACGGACCGGACACGCAGTCAAGTGGGTCCAGGTGAATCAATAAGGGGTCTTAAAGGGTCGGGCGAGGTCTCGACTTGAAGCGCTCAGCGAGGTCGGCCACGTGATAGGTGGATAGATACACAACTAGGATTTCTTCTGGAAACAATTTAAATGCAGAATAAGGACTTTACACCCAAAACTAACACCGGTCAAATTGGTTTACATGGTCTCTACATGGTCTACGTAGGTCGTGAGGGGTTCATGGCCCATTATGGAGGACTCGGCATGCAGACTACGATTGGAGGCGATTCAGAGCGCAAACTACGTCAGTATGCGCATGCACACTGGAGGCGATGTTGCGAAAGCGGATATTTTGGGATGCGCGACCTAGAGAACAATCTTGGTCCAAATATAGCCTGCAGGGTGTCATATTGAAGCCTACGTGGTGTAAACCACGACTGGTATGGTTTGGACTGGGAGTGACAGCATGATACGCATACACAGTCGGGCAACTTTAGAGAAAGCGGGCGTTGTGCTGGTGCACCGGTACGTGTTTGGGTGAGATAGGGATAATATTTGATCTAAACGGGCCGTGCGGTATGTCGACTTGGAAGTCCACGTGGTGTAGACTACAAATGACACTGGTAGGGTCAGACTGGCGTGGTTTATGTCGGAAGTTTCGTCCAGACGCGACATCATCTACCCTCCCATTCCCTTCGCATTATCCCCCATTCTCTCAGAAATGATAAGAGAGTTCACCTTAATGTACTACTCCGACCCCATAGGTTTCGAGCAAGAGCTAATGTGATGACATCAGGGCAAGGCACATCACCAAACCACTCCTGGGTTAGGATACAACAAAACGAGACAAATGATCAATATATGACTGGAATGAACAAATCAATGTTGCATAAACAAACAAATGGCTTCGCTTAACATCTAAATGGCGAACATTTGTGATTCATAGAGTAGATATTGGTAGCACTGATAACTAATTTGGCTGGCTCGAAACCATTTTGGTTCAATATTTGGCTCACATGTTCCGCTGCCTCAAATCTATCTGTGTGACATTTAATTCTATTTCTCGAAATAGTGTATAACATTAATCAGCTGTGAATATTCACAATATTAAAAAGAAAACGATTGTAGCTATTCTCATGATACAAATACGAAAAATGATCGCATGTAAAATGAGGACACGCACTAATTAAAAAAAAATAGCTCATTTTCTGAAAGACGATTCGCTAAGGAAATGCAATATATTGGGAATGAGCTTAATTACTTGCTTCAGTGTCCGTTTTTCTCAGAAATGGGATAACGTACTATATAGCTTAATACTATATCAGACCACAATACATTCCATCTCCCGGACAATTTCCCCTCGGATAAATTTTCACAGGACATTTTCCCTCTATAAATTTCCCGTCCCCAGTACAATTTTTCAGAGGAAAATCTCCACTACTATAAAATATGTCGTTTTGTTCTATTTTCGATTTTACATTCAGAAAATTGGAAAAAATATTGTGATGCAGTTTGAACTGATATAATGAAAACATAATCTGTCATGCGGATTTTCATGTTTTCGACCTTTTAGGGTCAAGAAATAAAAGTGTCCTATTCAGGGTCATTATATAAATATACATGTATATTAATATAGTATGTATATTAATATAGTATTATAGTATATAGTATATTAATATAGTATTATACAGTTCGTTATTGTATTAGAACTTCCTTGTCATTCGTAACACATTTTGTATCTTTGCGCATGTACATTTACTAGCAGTTATACAGATATTCATGCATTAATCCGGTGGAATTTATCCGGTGAAATACGTATACGCTTATATACATTCAAGCTAATCATACCCAATTATAAGCTGACTCTCCGGCGTAGACTGAAATCCATATCATATTCTTTATATTCAGTTTGAAGATTATCAATTTGTTATAGATTCAAAATATAGAATTTGGGAGATCACACACGATTTTCGGAGAGTTTTACGGTTAAACGATTAGATCGTTGCACTAAATATCACCACTTTCACAGTGCATTAGTATTAAGGGAGAAGCTCAAGTTCGTGAGCTTATGGAACTATATCAAACGGAATTTCTGGATTTTTTCCAAACATGTCGAATTTTCTATCCAGACAGCTCGCAATAGGGTGAATATAAATAATATATTGATATCTTCAACGGTCTGGCTGTGAAGGGTGTTCCTTAGACTGAATATTAGAGTGTTGGTGCCCCCAAGAAATTCATACTAAATCAATTCCCATAAAAAAATATCAAGCTTACAAATACCTGGAAGATGATCCATAAGATCCTCCTACTTCCACCCCAATTCTCCATATCTAATCCTCCCGTCTTATCCTAGCCTAAATACTGGCGGTTTTTAGCACCTTCAGTCTTTTAGCACTGAATGTGATCTACGCATGTTTACATCAATTGCTATTTCTAGAATAGCACATTTAGCCCCGATGAATTTTGTTCTCTCAGGGCAACATGACTGTAATTATATAATGGAAAATGATTACTCTGAAGATTTCTGGTAGGAATATCTCAAAACCTAGTCTGATCATGTCTGTAGAAAGCTGCTGTCATCCACTCGTCATGTTCTAAGTTGCGTCGAGTCCCCCACCCCCTTCAAACACGGAAATCCCCCCCCCGCCCACCCCACCCACCCCACGACAATTTTTCACCAGTGACCTTAATGAAATTGTTAGGGAGATATAACATTATACTGCGAGATATCACGTGACGGCCAATGGTCCAATTCACTATTGGTAATATAATAATATTATCTGTTCTATCTTTGTACCCATGATCTCTAAATCAGGACATGGGGGCCATAATTTATTAATTAATTCAAACTATTATGTTACAATCATGCCGGTTTAACCTACCGTGTTATTCAGTAGTCAGCTTCAATTTGACTATCGTTATTCTAAGTAATATTAATATATACGGTTTTCGTCCTGGCGTGATATTATATTCACCAAATATGTATCTGGACGTATACATGGCGTGTAAGAAGTTGAGACAATTGATAGCATGTGCCCCCCCCCCCATACCATCCCCTTTCATACGCTCTTTATCCTCCCATTTGTCCGCAGCACTCAGTCGATTATGGAGTTATCGGAACTGAAATCACATGCACTTGTTCACAGACAGTCTCCCGGTAACACAGACGTGTATTACCAAGATATCAACTTGAATGAACCTGTTAGTCTGTGTGGATTTATGGAAAGTAACAGGTTTGACATCGCGAGGATCACTCCTACAAAATGTTTGTACGCGAGTTAAAATTCGTTAAAGCGGCTAAACAGCCGGTTTCTCTTCTGAGATAAAGGGGAGAAGATTTTGTCGTTGTTGTTACTACAGCTGAGTACATTTCCCGTAAGAGTTTAAGAAATTCAATCTTGTGAGGTTTGTATTGTTAAATTCAATCTTGTGAGGTTTGTATTGTTATAGACGGCTAGCCTATAAAAGCGCGTTCTCCTTTAATATCTACACCCGCTGATTCTTGTGTCTGCACTGAATCTGGCGCCAGCAAGTTAGTTATTATTATTATTAGTAACTGTTCTTTACATTATCTAACCAGTCTGATTTAAAGCGATATTTCATTCTGCTGTCCTATTTGAACGTCCACCACCAGATTTCATAGATTCGTCTTGTCGGGCGCTCAACATTTATGCTATACTACATTTTCAACCATGTCACTGCGAAGAAGAATTGCTGGTAAGTGTGAGTTTTAGCACGTAGATTTATTAAACATACCGGTGGTTGTTCACTAAACGACCTTCGAATACGCAAACTGTTTCAACCCGAAAATCACTAGTACTCTGCGCGAGTAATAAATATGTGAAATATTGTGAAAATTATATCGTAAATAAATTGTGAATTATAGTGCAGTATTCCATTGTGATTCATATACATGTATGTTGATGTGTTCTTTATGGTATTTTTAATGTAATTTCAGTACTACGGCACGCATTCATCAATTTTTTTATCACAATTCTTTCTGAAGCTCATCGTAGATAGTACAGTGCAAAATGACCGTCAATTTGGCTGTTAATTGAGTTCTGGTTTGGCTTTCTCCGTTTATCTCGCTTAGTTGAAAAGCTGGGCATCAATCCTGGTCTATGTGTAGCTGGTTAAACGTTGATTCTATAGAGCAATTCTTAAGTAATAACCTAAAACTCAGCTCGATGTGGCAAATTCTACCAAAACAAAGGTGGGATATGGGAAAGTAATTGATCTGAGTTGTATATAAAGGCTGAATCTAGTTAACTTGACCTATGACCTCTGAGGTCAATGAGAGTCAATATGCGCACAATGAAAGTATATAGAGAGCAAATCGGGCCTCACTGACTTTTGACCTCTGAGTGCACTCTATCCCATGATACATCACAATTTCGTAGTATAAAAGCGTATTTCGAGCCCTACTGACCTTGCGGCGCAATGCGTAGAGGGGAGGTTTGTGGAGATCACGTAGCGGTCAAGTGAGTAAAGTAAACCCTTATTCAGTATCCTAAAAAGTATATATACAGGTGATTTAGACGCATATTGACCTTTGACAATGCGCATGCACGAAAAACGGGCGTGACTTGGGTATGAATGTCTGACCTATATTTGGTATCGATGTTACATCATTGTTTACATCAGGGTCTTTGAATGAATGATAGGCATGTACTGACCTGTATCCGGGTACTTCCCATCGCAGTTTTGCCATCTTTACATCCGGTTCCTTATCTGATGGCTAACCTATATCTGGTATCTGGGTTACATCATTTTTTACACCCGGGTCTTCGGTGTGGGATCGTATGATTGAATGATAGGCATGTACTGACATGTATCGGTGATGACGTCACTTCCGTTGTGCGTGAATCTGGCGCGATCATGTTTAGATTTGTACCATTGCTCATGGGTTTTTTCAATTCATCCGGGTCCTAGACCCGGGCCTGTCTCCGCGTGACACTACATGTTTAGACCAGTACTGACTGGGTTTTTTCCTTTCATCCGGGTCCTTGTCTACATCCGGGTAAGCTGGTTTTACATCGGGTCCTCTTCAACATCCGGGTTGTTACATCCGGGGACCGTGGAACATGCGATGAGTGAGTGAATGAGTGAGTGAGTGTGACGTGCCCAACGCCCCTGAGGCGTGCTCAATACCCGACTTAAAGGGGAATGTTATCACAATTTTTGAAAGGCTAAAACCAATAAAAAGCAGTTCCCAGTGGCCTGCTTTATTTTTTAGAATTATTTTCAAAATTTTAGCGATGATGGAATATCCTGAAATACGGCTCCAAAGTGCCTGATTTTTACCCCCAGTAAATCCGCCCGGCGATTACCCTGTGACGTCACACAGTGAAGCGGCCAGAGTCAAACATGGCGGATAACACAGACAGCGGTACAAGCTCTGACACAGATTCCGATTTCAGCGTTAACCACGTTGAAGACTGTGACGTTGGAGATTATTCAGGTCTTGGAACTGAATAGAATGTAGAGTCGAGTCATATAGATTTGAGCCATATGTAAAAGCGAATCTGGGGTCAAACTGGGTCGTCCTGATGTCAGGCCTGTTTCAAGCCTGTGGCAGGCCGTGTCAGGCTGTGGCAGGCCGGTTTAAATACACTGATTACATGCTTTATACACGAAATTACAACTATCCGTGGATCTTACAATAATATTTATACATTTCTGCTTTTATCTGGCATTTTTTTAGGCATAAATCAGTTATTATAATGCACAGGATCGTAAATTTACTCTTCCGTGCTAAAAAAAACTTCTAAATAATATAGCAAAAAGGAAACTAGGCCGGCTTGGCTTATTGTGGATGTCACTATAATATATATATTCATTTAAAAACTACAGATAATTTGTTATTGTAAGAGCATACTATGTAGTTATTTACGCCTTTATTTTTATATGTGTGTGTTTATTGACATTGTATGGTTCATTATTTTTTCCAATTCTTACCGGACGGACAGATTGTTATACCGTGGCAGGCCGGCTTATTTACATTGTTTACGTGCTTAATTTTATTATGCGTTTGTCAATTATTGTTAGCGATTTGATGTTAAAACGAGAGCTAATCCATACCTGTGGATAAGTTCTCTCAAATGAAAACAAAGTTTAAATTCCAAAGGAAGCTATTTGATGTTGAAACAATAACTACCTCACCTGTGGAGAAGCCGAGTTTATTTCTTTTGGACACCCTGTTGCTGAACGCGCGACGTTAAACCTTAATTCTCTCACTCTCCCTCTTGGACACCCTCACATAAGAATTGTTTGCTTCACACCTTTCTGTTAGTTTCAGTTACTCTTCCGGGTGATCAATTTCACTTTATTGTATAAAAAAAAATAGAATGGATGTGCTCACAGGGAGATACAAAAAGACACCAAATAATCAGGATAAGCTGGTGCCAGAAGTGAATTTCCTATATACGGGAATAAGTTGATTAAAAGTACATTGATTATTACAGTTCAGTTAATAGCTGTAGGATTCAGGATTGGCTGTTCGATCACTCCGTGGGACTGATGCAAAATTTCAAGAGTGGAAGATTAAATCTTCGGTAGAGGAGACGATGGAAGCGGTGTGGGCCCAAACATCCAGGGAGATTTACAGTGGTTGTCTGCGGGAACGGTTTGCCGCTTGCCGAGTCCACGAGGTCGGTCGTCCCTGTATAACTCACGCACTCCGGCAGACTGAGGGGTTGTCTATTTTCTCTTTCTGATAAAGATTTATTTGTCTTGATCTTGGAAATAGCTTCTTTCAGTATAGGGGGATATCCAAACATTCTTGCCATCTCTGTTGTTGCATAGCTGTCGTCAGTCTAGTGAGCGAAATAAATGCGAGACCATTTCGTTGGCTTTCCCCACGTGTTTTGCACAAATTTCGTCGAATTTCTCCACGATTTTTCCCGCGTTTGGCCACGAGTGCAACTTGAATCCATCTCCATTCGTGTTGCTACACCCTCCAACAACACACCGACGAGAATACAGTCGAAAAATCGAAAAATATTGGAGATTTTACTTGTTTACGTATGCTAATGCTAATGCTATGGCGTACTGGTTCACTCTGTGACGTCATGGGTCAAAGGTCACCGCTTTGACAGCCTCGTGGTAGGAACGCGTTTAAATCGCCAAATTTACCGTTTTGAAGTTCGGAGATCGGGGGGAAAACTATATAGTCGATTTCTTATAGTATCAAGGTATATATTAACGTTTACATAGGTCCGGCGATAACATTCCCCTTTAACCCATGGACGCACTAACGATGGTGAGTGAGTGAGTGAGTGAGTGAGTGAGGCGTGCCCAACGCCCGCCTTAACGCATGGACGCACTAACGATGGTGATTGAGTAAGTGAGGCATGTCCAACGCCCGTGAGACGTGCCCAACGCCCGTCTCAACGCTCGTCAACGCCCGCCGTTACGCCTTAACACCCGTCTCAACGCCACAACGCCCTATCTTTACGCCTTAACGCCCGTCTCAACGCCCGTGAACGCTTATCTTAACACTTCAACGCCCTGGTGAACTAGCTCAGAAGCTCTGAATTTCATGGAATTGCCACCAGTACATCGAAATGCAGTGACGCTAGTCAACGCCTTAGCGCCAGTCTCAACGCCTTAACGCCCTACCTTTACGCGTTAACACCCGTTTCATCGCCTTAACGAGCGACAAAGGGGATTTGGAGGACGATTGAACTTTGACCCCTGCGGACACCCATAGCTGGTCCATAGCCCGGGCACCTTTGACCCATGCGCACGTAAATTATTGAAATTATCATCTGATTTTGCAGAATACCGGATAATAATGGTGCGCATGGATCAAGAGTGCCCGGGCTATGGACCACGAGCCCAGGTGTGGGTGTCCGCAGGGGTCAAAGGTCAATCTTCCGCCAAATCTCCTTTATTGCTCGTTAAGGCGCTGAGACGGGCGTTAAGGCGTAAGGATAGGGCGCTAAGGCGTTGAGACGGGCGTTAAGGCGTAAAGATAGGGCGTTAAGGCGTTGAGAAGGACGCTGAGGCGTAACAACGGGCGTTGATGTGCGTCACTGCATTTTGATGCATTGGTGGCAATTCCATGAAAATCAGAGCTTCTGACCTAGTTCATCAGGGCGCTGAAGCGTTGACGAGCGTTGAGACGGGCGTTAAGGTGTAAAGATAGGGAGTTAAGGCGTTGACACGGGCGTTGACGGGCGTCACTGCATTTCGATGTATTGATGGCAATTCCATGAAAATCAGAGCTTCTGAGCTAGTTCACCTGGGCGTTGAAGCGTTAAGCTAAGCCTTGAAGGGCGTGGAGACGGGCGTTAAGGCGCATAGATAGGGCATTAAGGCGTTGAGACGGGCGTTAAGGCGAAACGACTGGCGTTGACGGGCGTCACTGCATTTCGATGTATTGGTGGCAATTCCGTGAAAATCAGAGCTTCTGAGCTAGTTCACCTGGGCGTTGAAGCGTTAAGCTAAGCCTTGAAGGGCGTTGAGACGGGCGTTAAGGCGCATAGATAGGGCGTTAATGCGTTGAGACGGGCGTTAAGGCGAAACGACTGGCGTTGACGGGCGTCACTGCATTTCGATGTATTGGTGGCAATTCCGTGAAAATCAGAGCTTCTGAGCTAGTTCACCAGGGCGTTGAAGCGTTAAGCTAAGCGTTGACGGGCGTTATTGTCTAAGTTTGATTGGCTGAAATCTGCGTAATAGCGCGCTGAGACGGGCGTTAAAGCGTAACAACGGGCGTTAAGGCATTGACGCGGGCGTTAGGGCGTAACGACGGGCGTTGACGGGCGTTGAGACGGGCGTTAAGGCGTAACGACGGGCGTTAAGTCGTAACGACGGGCGTTAAGGCGCAACGACGGGCGTTGACGGCGTCACTGCATTTTGATGTATTGGTGGCAATTCCATGAAAATCAGAGCTTCTCAGCTAGTTCATCAGGGCGTTGAAGAGTTAAGCTAAGCGTTGAGGGGCGTTGAGATGGGCGTTAAGGCGTAAAGATAGGGCGTTATGGCGTGGAGACTGGCGTCACTCACTCACTCACTCAGTCACTCACCATCGTTAGTGCGTCCATGCGTTAAGACGGGCGTTGGGTACGCCTCACTCACTCACTCACTCACCATCGTTAGTGCGTCCATGCGTTAAGCCGGGGGTTGGGCACGCCTCACGGGCGTTGAGCACGCCTCACTCACTCACTTACTCACTCACTCACTCATCGCATGTTACACGGTCCCCGAATGTAACAACCCGGATGCTGAAGAGGAACCGAATGTAAAACCAGGGTACCCGGATGTAGGACTCGGATGAATGAAAAAAGCCAAGAGCAATGGTACAAGTCTAAACATGATCATGCCCGATTCGCGCACACTAGAAGTGAGATCATCACCGATACAGGTCCGTACATGCCTATCATTGAATCATACGATCCCACACCGAAGACCCGGATGTAAAAACATGATGTAATCCCGATACCGAATATAGGTCAGCCACCAGGTAAGGACCCGGATGTAAAGTTGGAAAAACCCCGATGGGAAGTACCCGGATACAGGTCAGTACATGCCTATCATTCATTCAAAGACCCGGATGTAAACAATGATGTAACACCGATAACAGATATAGGTCCGATATTCATACCCAGGCCACGCCCGTTTTTCGCGCATGCGCATTGTCAAAGGTCAATAAGCGTTTAAATCACCTTTATTTACTTCTTAGGATACTGAATAAGGGTTTACTATACTCACTTGACCTCCACGTGACCCCCACAAACCTCCCCTCTGCGCACTGCGCCGCGAGGTCAATAGGGCTCGAAATGCGCTTTTATTCAGCGAAATTATGATGCATCATGGGATAGAATTCACTCAGATGTCAAATTACAACACATATAAGGGAAGTGGGAAGAGGTGCCAACATACTGACAGAGCCGCATGACTTCACAGTATAGTCTTCCGGTTAACCTATTCTAAATCACATACCAAGAATCTAACGATTCGTGATATGTGTTGTATCTCAGGTACGCTTTTATTGTACCTGTTCATGTGGCAACTTGGATTATATGACCACACGGCCCCTAGCACCGGCATAAGCGGTATTAGATACAAATATAGAGCGCTGTGATGGAATTGCTCTGACAACTCGTATATTGGTAATTGGTGAGCTGTTTCTCTGTGACAACTCGTACACTGGGAATTGGCCAATGAGGCCCGATTTGCTCCCTATATACTTTCATTGTGCGCATATTGGCTCTCAAGTTAACCAGATTTATCCTTTATATACTACTGATCGGATATCCACAATATGGCAGTTAGTAAGCAAGTGTTGTTTATCGCTATGCTTGAAAACACTCACAGGTTAACATGAACAGGAATAAACAATTGAGAATAATCACTTGCACACACAGTTTCAAAGGAATAGCCCTTCCCTGATTTCATAATAAGACCAACCGTCTTTTACCACATTATATATCCTCCATACGTTTATAGTTGTTGATATCTCGGGTCATTAACGTTTCAATGGCATCAGTTATGCTCCTTTGGGGAGCACGAGAATCATGACTCATTTTCGGCGAGAAAATTTGACAAAAACGGGTAGTTCAAAGTTCCTGTTTCTTTTTAACCATTTAAAATTGACCTCTCGACGTGAAAGACGAGACGTGTATTTCTATGGAAAATGGACGTATATGACAAATTTTTCCTACATTTTGATGGATTTTCAGAAAAACTGAAGCAATTGTAAAGGGGTTTGCAAGGATTTTTTTGCAACAAAAATGGCATATGCCTTGTAGTAATGGTACAAACATTCATTTTCAGGTGATATATGGATATAACAGGCTTGCGTTAAAGATTATTTGACTATTGGTGATCGGAAGGAGGACCCCATTTTTTATTTCCGGCTGAACTGTATAACACTAGAGTGCACCATAACAGTAAATACTGTACAATTCCTGAATAATGGTCAAGGAAATCTTCAACTCGATGTGATCGTCATCTTTTGGGAAAACTCCTGTGTGATATGACTATTGTTTTCAGAAGCTTTCTCATCTCCGAAAACAGTGATACACAAAAACAGATCTTGAGTGAAATCCGTATCTGGACCATTTGCATGCATATTATCTCTTAATCTTTGTATTAGACATAAACATTCGTGAGCTCAGAATAATGTACTCGTACGGCGGTAATTATGCAAGAATGACTGCGCAGTAATTATTGTGCTCCTACCGCGTTGCTACTGCATTGCTACTACCCGATCACCGCGTTGCTACCGCGTTGGTACTGCGCTGGTACTGGGCCTCTACCGTACTGCTACTGGGTCTCTACCGCGCAAGACTTGACTTCTAATGAGAGCGGTACTGTAGTGATTTCATAAAGTGAACTCCAGATAATGAGCTAAAGTTCTGCTGTAAGATTAACAGAGCTGTTAGTCTATTCTCTTTCAAATTTATTGGAATTGCGTACCTATAGCATGATGAAAACTGTTTAAGTTTGTTTTTGGAAAGTGCTTATTATTTTCAGCAACACGGTTACCATAGCAGCGGAAGTAGTTAAGGTATCATTTTGTAAATGGCGCGGGTTATGAATTCTTAAGTAGAGGTTAAGTTCTTTGAACGAAACGTTTCCTCACCGGTTGCTATAGTAATATTTGGCCTAAATTTCCTCTTGGCTTAAAGTATACCAAAAGTGTGATAGCAATCCACAACCAAGAACTGGAGATATGACAGAGCGGACAAATCTTTATAGTTAGACCGACTGTTCTCATTTCTAGTTTGTCATGATTTGACCTAGAATTGAAGATACTTCAAATACCAACAAATGTTAACAAAGGCCAACAGACACTAGAACGGATAAACAAAGATACCCCAAAAAGGCTTATTTTTCGGGGTATATGCGTAATATAATGTTATCGCAATCCATATTCCCGAACTGGAGTTATTAAGTACATCTACATAACAGTTTTTCAGTGCTTCGTAACCTTGACCATATGACCTCAAGAATGATACCCGAAAAGTTTATACTCAAAAGAAATTGTGATTTCAAGAATTTTCTGATTTGTGTCTTTTGACCATAAGCTTGGGATATCCCTGGGCTTTTATCACAAACCACATCGATGAACTCAACGAAAGCATTCACATAACTATTTCAATACTTTCCTTATTTTGGGTCACGGTGTCCGTGACCATCTAAATTTTCGTACTCGACATGTCATCCCCCACTAATGACTGCACTCACCAATAACGTGATTTTTTATTTATATGCCATTTGACCTACTTATTTCAATCTAACTTCCCCTCATATAATCGCATATCTACTCAAAACACTGAGGTTTTTAAAATATAAATTTGTTTTAGCCAGTAAGTATGTTACGTTTTTACGCGAAAAATCATTTCCCCCTTATTCACATCATCTTCCATTCAAAACAAATTGAGCTGATGGATGGGAAACTGTCAGAAGGTTAGAGTTTAGACTCGAAACCTGAGGGACGGATTGAAGAAAGGGAATCGACATCACATAAAGTTAGAATTTGTAAATAAGTGGTAACCACTTGAATCTGACATACTAATATTTGGTTGGAGTGCATGAATTAAAATCTAAAATAAACTCCATGGTTTGCCATTGACCACCATATCTTCAGTTTTCTAAGTATTTGCAAACACTTTGACTCAAAGATCATTATGTAGACCTTTTTTATAAATATTTATTCAGGTTGACAAGAGCAACAAGAGAAACACAATACAATTACAAAGAAGTCACATAACATGAAAAACAGGCGACAAAAAACCCTTGGACATATTAATGATACATTTAGTTATAAGTACTGTGCTACTATAAGTTTAAATGTGATAGTAGCAACCCTTTTTTATCTAGAAAAGAACAACAAACAGAAAGAAAGAAAAACTACGTTTCACAGATACATACACACAAAAAAGTAGACCTTATGTAGACCTTGATCCTTGCATATCGCATGCTGATGACCAAATACGAGCGTATCGTGCAAGATTTATGGCGTTACGTTTCGTAACTCGTGTTCCGCTTAACCCGGGGTTAGGGGCCGTATGAACCCATGCACTCCAAGATCCGCATGGTGCTCATATGAACAGTCACAATCAAAGCATGACTGAGATACATCATTCTCTAGACTTTACAACGAATATTATGGATTAAGAATACTGAACAGCGATACGGACTTGATATTTTTGGAACATCATGATGTCTTGCCGGCATCAATGAAAACTGTTGGCCGCTTCTCTCTTGCAAGAAACTAGCCTATGTTTATGTATACTATGATCGTCTTTTTGAATTTGGTGCTAAAACTGTTATATGGAATGTGGAATAGGTCTTTGGATTATGGACGCGGATATTTTGTAATGGACGACGCCTGAATTATGAATGACGGGCCAGACGTTTGTAATCGTACATATACATAGAAATGAGACGAAGCGGCATGTTATTCACCTGTGGAATAAGTAGTAATAGGCAATAGAAACGGAGCCTTCAGAATCACCAACATTCACATGTTCAAACCCTGAAAGCTTTCCCGATAAAGTTAACGCATTAGTTCGTCATATCCATGTAAGACTGCAGAATAAAATAGCCTGGTATAGGTACAGCCGTAAATCTTTAATTTCAATAACAATTTTCAATTTCAATAGTAGTTATTAGGACAAAGGCATTACTCTATCTAAAAATAGTCCCCACAATGTTTCCATGTTTTGAGACTGACGATTGTAGAACAGTTTGAATTTAGGAGGACACTGATGGGTTTATAATTACTTGGGTGTCCTTCGGTCCATTTTATAATTATTTTTTTCGTTTTCGAGGTTTGCCACAAAATGCTCACTCTGTACTAGTGAGTGTGAAATAAGATGTGCTGAAGTATTTACTATGATATATCGCCGCTAGTATCTGTAGTGGAACGACGTCTGTTAATAAAGTTAAGAAGTTTTTCTCCTTCTTTCTCCTTTCATGAGAGAGGCTCATAGATGGCGTCATCTGAAGCACTCACAAAATCACTTTGTTTAGGCCCAAGATGTTCATAAATGTCCTGTGGAAGGTGGGATTGGGTTACGATCACTGGGTGTAGATAATCGGGTTGATGCTCCAATTTATTCCCACTTCGCTCTGCATTCATCTGTCTTCTTTCGCGCCTGCAACACATTTTAAAATGTGATAAAATATTATGGAAAACACAGTATTCATCTACTAAAGAGTACACAAGATTACTGAAATAGGGATTTTTTCAGCAAAATTATCGCAAGTGAACTCTGTCGGCGGAGTTTCAAAAAGTGAATTAACATGAATTTACCCATTAGATCTGAGCTACACATTCGATGTTCAGTAGCCAGTCGTCGATTTTAAAGAATTCCCGTGTCCATTAATGCAGAGACTTCATTAAGAATCAAGGATTAGCTCTAATGGAAGTCGAACCCAGTTTAACTCTGACACCAATGGCTTATAATCATGCAGAACATTCGCTCTAACCACCTCGGCCACATCGCCTTCCATTTTATATGTAACCTATTTTGTAGATATGAAACTGTTAAACTCGACAATGTTGATCCCGATCCCCGAGCCCCAATAATACAACATTATACTGGACCTATGGCCAACAGCACAATTCAGGCATATATCGGCCACGTGGCGCTCCTGAGGCTGACCTGGGGTATATTTGTGCACATCCCAGGTCATGGTAAGAATAGTTCTCAGCTTCTTGGACAGCTTGTCGTTAGAGGCGACTAGTTGAGGTACTCTTGGGGTCCCCGGGTGTGAAAAGAAATTGGATTCCACCCATGGAGTTCCGTACCATGACTACGTAGAATCTTAATCAAACCTCAACCTAAAGTAGGTCTCGTTTAATTGTTCAATTCTACTTCGTCATGGTGACGTCACTACGGAACCATGTGAGATTGTAAAGCTACATGGCCAGTAGCCAGAACCAGAAAACACACCAAAGTTAACGTGAATAGAAAGATCATATATTCTGCCTCATAAGAAAGATACTTGGGTCTCACTCTGCCCAGAGGTCTTCAAAGTACACTGTTAATCAACATAATTCATTTACATGTATCTTCATATTAACTCCATTAATCCAACAGGCTTTGCTCAAAATTCTGGGTCTTACAGGCAGATTTATTGTAGAACTTCTCGAAAGTCGATTCGCTGGATCAACCAGCAAGTGGCACCCCTTTCGCTTTCGCTGCAGAACTGGAAGCACTACGTGTACTACGGGCATGGAAGATAGCAGTGTCAATACCTGCCTGTTTAAGAACAGTTTTAATCCGTCTATTAATTGTATCTTTGCTGACTGGCGGATGTGGTTTCTGAAAACTAAGCAGTAATTTAGTGTTCTGACCTCTAATGGGTATGGTCCGCTGAAGGTAAGTATCCAGGTGATTTTCTACACACAGACGTCGGTCTGTTGGATAGGCACAAAGTCCTAATGGCTTAATGTGTCTCCCAGACTTAGACTGTTTCATAAGGCCCACGATTCTGAACACACATTTAGATTAACACAGTGTCATATGCTGTATATCAAGTGCATGATTAGTTTGGCATCGTTGCCATGTAAGAAGTGCCAGTAACATAGTTACTTTAAGTGTCAGTTGTTTTAGCGACAAATCTCCATATGGGGGATAAGCCCTCAAGCGGTCGAGTACATCTTTCACATCCCAAATCTCTGTGTACCTGGACAGAGATGGTAGCTCAGTAAATACACCTCTGATAAGTCTTGAAACAACTGGATGGCTGCCAAATGATATCTGACCTGGTAGAATTAGGACTGACGACAAGGCAGATCTTGCAGTGTTCACAGCAGTATAGCTAAGATTAGAGTCTGCTAACTCACCAAGAAAATTAATGGCAGACTCTGGAGGGGGAGAAACCGGATCAATCCCTCTGGTATGACAGTAAAGTGTCCGTCTTTCGAGGTAAGTCCGGTATTGTTTCTGGGTAGCCCCCCCCCCCACTCCATGACTGCATGACATACCGTATAGTTTTCTCTGAAAGTCTCTGACGTGTGATTCCCGGACAATGGACATTTAAGTAGGGTCAGCTTGTTGTGGAGTGGCTGTGTCCATTGTGGTTCGCTCGGTAAGCACAAAAGTGTTTTCCCACTGGGTACTAGTATCGGGTACTGGGTTAACATTCGCATCAGCTTTGGAAACCAGGTTTGGGATGCCCAGTTTGGTACAAAATTCGCCCCGTCCTCTTCCACCTTCTGCAGCACCTGGGTTATTATGCTGAAAGGTGGAAAGGCATAGAAATTGTAAGATTTCCATTCAACTGAAAAAGCATTAACAGCAATAGCATCGGGGTCTAGTCTGTAAGAAATATATGGCCTCAACTGACAATTTATTCTAGAGGCAAAATATCGAGATCAGGGAGTATATTGAGTTTCCGCATAGATTATTCATATATGTAAGGGTTGCGCATCAACTCAGCTTCCCGTCTAGTATTCCTTGACTCAAAGTCTGCTCCGATATTAAGTTTGCCTGGAATGTGGCAAGCAATAGCCAAATATTGCTAGCAATACACCATTCAAGTATCTGTCGTGTAACAGCATTACATGATCGTGAATGACCGGTGCCCATATGATTTATACAGGCTACCACAGTTGTGTTGTCAGTCATCAGCTTTACATGTTTGTTGCTGACATCAACGGCAAATGATTTCATGGCCATCAGTACAGTTAGTAGTTCAAGGTAATTGATGTGATTCGCAGCTTCAATGAGAGTCCACTGGCCGCCATGTACTGCCCTGACCACATACTGCCCCCCACCCTTTTTGAGAGGCTTCTGTATTGATTGTTAACCTGTGGTGAACCATGACTAAACAGGTTATAGCTTGAGTGAATCTCTAGTTGTCTCTAGTATAACTGCCCATACATTACTCCTGGAAAGATGGATGTCATAATGCCCAACATTTTTGCAACATCTCTGATCTAGGGGAGGCAACTGTTCAGAAAATTAGACATGTTCGGTTTTTAATTTTTCTGCTTTTTCAGGTGTTAGTCTCACAGTCCAGAACAAAGCCCAAGCAAACTTGACGTTGGGATGGAATAAACACCGATTTAATGGGATGTATAATGAAACCTGCCTCATCAAGAAGTTATACTGTGTCCTGGACATTACGGAAGCAATCATCAAAATCGTTTCCTTGTAAAGACGAGTCATCTGTGTAATTTGACGACAAATGACCTTTCTTCCGAAGTGTGCAGAAAATTGGTTTTACCAGTTTTGTGAATTTCCTGGGACAGGAGGCTAAGCCATTGGGAAAGATGATGTATTTGTATAGCTGACCTTTCCACTGAAATTGTAGATACTTCTGCGAGTGTTCGGAGATGGGTACAGAGTAGTATGCGTCTTTCAGGTCTACAGACGCCATGAAACGATTAGTTTTCATAAGATTAATGGCAGAATAAAGTGTGCCCATTTTGAAATGGTGGTACTCTGCATGAGTGTTCAAGCTCTAATAAGATTTAATATCATTCTTGATGTGCCATCTTTTTTAATCTTGCCAAATATGTTGGAGATATATTCACCATTTTCATGAGTGGCAGTCTCAATGACTCCTTTATGAAGCACAGTTTTAATTTCATTATCAGTCATGATTTCTTCAGTTGAAGTCATTTTCGTTGGATTTGGCTTAATTGCCTGATAAGGCAGTGTGGTAAATTCGATCTCAGAACCCTTCACAATATCTATGATTTCAGGGTCAGAAGTCAGTGATTTCCATGTGCCAATGAAATGTTTCAGTCTACCGGCACTAAAGTTTTCGACTTTGTTATTTAGGTTTGTATTCAACTTTGAACAGTACCTAATTATGTCAATACCCACAGCAGGAGACGTATTTACTTCTTCTCTCCGTCCTTCTGGATGTTTTTCTTCCGTTGCCAAGGCTGCTGGTTCTTCCATTTCCACTGCCTTTGATCCTTCCGGGTTTTGTCTAAAAAGCCGTGTCGGGCATGATTGGACCACTTTCCGTCACGCTGTTTGTACTTCCAAGGCTGTGAAGTAGATGCTACAGCACTGTAACCGATCTCGTTGGTTTCTTTCACATCTGTGAGCTGCTTGCTCAATTCGTCACCAAACAACAGTTTAGTAACTGGAATATGTGCGGAGCACAATGCTTCATACTCTTTCTTGAGAGCCGGTTTGATTGCATCGCGACGTTTCAATGACAATTCATATGCTACATGACCCATGAGGCCGACTGCTTCAGTCTAGGATCCAACGAGAGCACCAGTGTCAAATGAGGTCACATCTCCCGGTTTTGCAGGCGCACGTGCGCCCAGAAAAAGGTCAACGCATTTCACGACCGCTGCGGAGGCGGTGATCAATGAATATTGCATATTCGCCATTCGTTTGTTCTGTTTTCTGTGGAATTGTTTCAGTTTTGCCCACATTTCATAATTCACCATCGGCACTATCATTTTCTCACAATTTTCAGGGCGATTATGCTTAGACAGCAATTCAGATATTTTAGCGTTACTGAGACGTTTTTCGAAGCTTTTGTCCGTGAGCTCTGCGAGCTTTTTTGAGATGGCTATGTCCACATTATCATCTCCTTCAAATTCACAGGCAATGTCTGTTAGAAGATCACTACACTCCTCGCCATCGTTTTGGTCACCTTTGGCAACCAATAAATCCGAGACATCGTCATTATCATCCGACTCGTCATCAGATTCACTGATAGTATGGTCGAGGACCTTTTTGCGTTTAGCACGAGTCTGGTCAAACTCACAATCATCATCACTAAAAGTTTTTGCATTTTCCCGCTTTTTGTTGGTAAGGGCCAGTTCATTATCAGAGTTCTGGTTCCCTTTACGGGATGATCCATTCGCGGCTAGTAATTGCCATGTGTTTCCCATTTGTGATATGGAGTCAGCAATGCCCTGCATGCTATTTTGCATGCAGCCCATTATACGAGCTAGCTCTGTGTTGCCAGGATTTTTTACATCTGCCTGGGTCAGGCACGATTTATCCATATCCATTGCGTGGTCAGTATAATTGATCTTCATCATTTGCTAGACACGCCTCATTCCTATGGCGTCACCACGTGGCGATGTCGATCGTCCACTTCCCATTTCTCGTAGTTTGGGCGTCAACAAAATACTTTCTTTCGGGTATTTATACCTCTGATAAATGAAAACATTCACCACAGATAGCAGGGTCTGCTATCTGGTTGAATACAATTTATGATTGTCAGCGGAGAAGGTTCTTCTCCTGAAATCAAGTACAGAGCATCCGTGGAACGTCCGCTCAGCTCGAAGGCTAGCAGCGCTCTGAAGCACGGATAGTACGTGCCATCTCACTTGGTTCCGTATTGACGTCACCATGACGAAGTAGAATCATATCCACTCACCCACTTAGACAATTACAGACAAGTAAACAGGACACCATTGGTGCAAATATACAAGCAGGACACCCGCATTATGGTACAAATGTGGTATTAATGACCTTGTGACTCTTCAAACAATGTGCCTCTTCAAATGACCCAGTCAGTTAAGGGATCGTTTCCATTAATCGTTTTTTCTTCAGTCGCGATTTTTCTTCAATTTTCTCGATTGAAAAACGATCAGTCGCGAATCAGTCGCGAGGATATCGAGAAAAAAAATGAGAAAAAACGATTGAACCTTTTCTGGAAAAAACCATTCTCTCGCGATATCGTTTTTGAATCGTTTACCCATGCGCGATCCGTTCTTGATCGCGAATCTTCAATCGCGAGAGAATCGTTTTTTTTCAAGGCGCGAGAGAATCGTGAGGCGGAGTGATATTTGACACATAGACCGTGTTGCCGTCGTACGCCGCTCTATCCGCGAACTGGGAACTACCTACATGTAATTGCGGATTTGTTGATGGAAAAACCTATATTACTATACTATACTGTATAAATGCGCAAGATAACCGAATAATATATATGATTCATGATCTATAGTCTCCTACAAGCCGAAGTAGGGCGTATGCTGGAAATATCTATACATATACCTGTACCATGCTTCCTGTGACGTTCGCGCTCAGATTTACTATGGCGAAGCGTAAATGACAAAATTACATGTTTATTCAATAATCGTGTGAGTCGACAATGTATTAATGTTCAGTCATTCCCTTCATACTTTCGATAATTTCCTCATATATTCATGCAACTTGGTATAAACAATGCAGGATGATAGTAAAATATATTGTTTTGTAAATACCGGGTACAGGTCATAAGTGGATTTGAGTTCGTCGTTGATTGCATTATCAGAATGATTACGGCACAAGTTTCATAGAGGTGTGAATGGGCGCATGGCGATAACCCAGAACAGCTTAGCCCTCCAGCCGAGAATTTCTAGGTTAATTAAGGTGAAAAATAGTGTAATTAAATATGTATATTTTGTTATAGTAAAACATACATTAGAAAAGGGTATCCATTCATGTTTTGGTACAGTTTTTAAACTATTGAGATGTGAATAAGTTCAAAAAATCACCATCAAGTTAATTTTATTTAGTATAAGAATATTCGCGGCAGTGATTTCATATTTATATCAAATACATATCACAATGGTGATTGAATCGCATATAACGGTTGGATTCGCATATGTACAATATTTTTTATTTTAATTTTATATTTTGATAAATGAACTATGAATGATTCCAAAGGGAAGCTCAAGCCAAAAACCAACTGAATAGTATATAATTTCATCTCTTACTGGATTAACCAGTTGTGAAAATTTTTATAAATAGCCCGCGCTATATATTAATAATTAAGTGCTTTCGAAGACTCAAAACCCCGTATGACAATGTTATATTCAATACAGCGCCATCTATCTACACAAGGAAAATGGTGATCGTATGACAAAAAACCACGCGTACAGCGAAAATCTGACGAATCAACTCAAAAATTCAGCCCGCTCAGATGCCAAAAACGTTCACGAAAAACACTACACAAGAAATCTGGAATAATACCAGCTTTAAAACACAGAAATACCCAAAATAATACACGAAATTGCAAGTGCAAATGACCCAATCTGACCATATCCCGGTCTGTGTCCCGTACAAAATATATGTAAATATGAAGTTATAATTATATGCATAACCATTATTCCTATGTATATATATAGATATTTTTTTCAATTTCTTTCAATATCCCCATCGTATCTATATAACCGCCAACTGTACAGAAACACGCTATAGTTTTACACTAGGCAAAGAATGGAAAAGGAAGAAGAAAAAATGATCGAACTTTATATAGTCTGACTGAAGTGTTAGAAACTCGAACGTGTATGCGGGTCAGGCTGAACCAATGGCGTACTACTTTCGGCTATAATCCTCAATCGTTTTTTTTCAATCGTTTATATTTTCTCGATTAAAAAGCGATTGAATCGCGATATCGCTTTTTATTCGCGAGGATTTTCTCGATTGAAAAACGATTGCCAACAGAAAAAAACCATTCGAACAGCGATCGCGAATGAATCGTTTATTTTGAAGAAAAAAACCCATTCCCTCGCGCCTTGGAAAATCGCGACATCGAGAAAATTTGACGAAATAAACGATTCATTCGCGAACGATAATTGGAAACGGTGCCTAAGACAGCATCAACGTCTGATTCACGCCCCGTTACCACGGCAACAACTTCCCACTTAAGAGGAGACGTGAAAGGTCAGTCCCCATGAAGACGAGCCCAGGGAGACGAATGCCACAGGTGATGCGATCACGGAGAGCCCGCGTATACCCACAGGCGAGGAGGGCCTGCATATCCCGGCGAACCTCAACGATACGGTTCCGGGTCATACGCCTGAGGACATCGAACTTTTTCAGGAAGATCCAGTGAATGTCCCTAGCGATCTCTTACCCGAAGACAATCTCGTAAGTGACATCTACCGGCACCACTGGTCTACGATCCGACGATGTTTCCATCGTCATCGTCCTATTCACGATATGTACAATATTCCACTGATCGAACTGAGCTTTCCAACTACGTGAAAGGCATCTTTAACGACCAAACTACGGACTTCAAGTCGAATTGCGCCTTTGGCTACATCTTATCCCATAAGATGACGGTCAAATGCGTTATTTCTATTCCAATACAAACAACCAAGTGCACCGCCAGCCCTTCACCATCATCAATCGGTGTTTGCTGAAGACGATGCTGGAGTAACTGGATACCGTGGATCCGTTAAAATGGGCCTGTCAACAACGCGCCAATGAAAATTGGCAGGTGGAGACGGCGACCAATGCCACGTTTTTCGCGGCTAAGCTGATCCACCACCCCTCGCCTAAAAATGCCTTCATGCACTGGTGGATACTGTAACATTCTCTGTTAAAGTCTGCTCGGTACACACATGTACCTAATATTATCGTGCTTGGAATTAAAAAACAAGGTGTTTGATATTTCAATTTATATTCTATGAATAAACATGAAGACAGACGCAACATCAAATGGAAAAGATTGGGCAAGAGCAGCCAACAACGCTTCTGATATACATGCAAGAGCATACGAGAATTGTAAATATACCCATTCTGGCTCTCCTAGCTCGGGTGTGTTGTGATGAGGGGATAATAAAATGGGTAATATGCAATTTGCTTGGTGTTGTTGATGTCTCTTGTTTGTGCTTACATAGAATGTGTCTCAGCATACTGTCGCGATGAAAGAAGGTTTTCTGACAGAACATACACGTAGTCAACATGGTCCCGGTCAGACGCACACACAAACACACGCACATACACACACAGAAGCCGTAATATGAGGACCAACATATTGAAAAGGGTATAATTGTGCAACATTGTAAAGATCGTTCAACAATGTTTTACAACATTGTAACGACCGTCAATACATTGTTGAGCGCGCATTAGAATGTTGCACATTAACCCACTTGAAAATACGTTTCCAATGAAAAAACTACATTAGGAACATTGTTTCCTATAGAGAATTGACAAAACTTTCTCTTTTAAGAGACGCACTTCAATATGTAAAAAAAACGTTCCGAGGACCACATTCTGGGCCTCGGAACAACGTCGGTCCTCGGAAAGATAGTAAGAATTCACGCTTACGGCAAACCACACCAGGCGGACTCTTTACCTCGCATCCTGAATGATCCAGAGGTACGCAACACTGTACCAAACTATTTTAAGTTCAGTGAACCTCCTTGCATTTCATATAAGTATACTAAATCTATAGCCACCAAAATATTCAATTACTCTTGAATGCTGTCAAGGAGTTTGACTGGAACTTATGCACGTCAGCGGGCTATAGCTGTGATTGTGAATCGTCGAACTTTATCTATACACCATGCAAACATGTTGTGACTGGTGACCTTGATGTGGTGACTGATAAGAGCCTAAGATTACTCCTGAAGAAGCTACCTAAATATAGAGAGCCGAGAAATATTAATCTGAAGGCCGACCAGAAGATAATCCTGTCTGCTTTTGAACAGTACGTTATTGATTGGTCTAAGCGAGAAAAAGTTGAACCTACAGTACTCCCTAATTGGCTGGACCTCACCAAAAACAAGGCCGTTGAAACAATCCGCCATATTGACAGAAGTGCCCTTCTCCAAGCAAAACAAGTACTGAAAAGCCCCAATTCGCAAGAAGTTCTAGCAAATCTTCAGAATAAATTCGTCATAGTCCCAGCAGAAAAAGCTCCAAATAATATAATATTCATATGTAAATATTACTATTACCAGGTACTGGTTGAAAAATTGGGTGTAAACATATCGTCATCAAATATGTCTACTTACTCTCAAACTGCATTTACTCTGGAAGATTTATTTAACAATCACAAAACGTTTCTCTGGGAAAGCGGTATTTGTCTTCCAACCAAAAATAACGATATACCAAAAGTATACTGGAACCCCAAGATACATAAATCAACATACAAAGCTAGATTCGTAGCTGGTTCTAGAAACTGCACCACCAAGCTTCTTTCAACCATGTTGATGAGGGCCCTTCAGGAGGTAAAAGCTTTTTGGGAAAGGTATTGCGCCACTATTTCTAAAAACTCTGGCGTTGAATGTATTTGGATATTGAAAAACTCAAAATGTCTTACGGAAGAACTTCATGCTAAAGGTCACATACCGTACAGGCATGCATCCACATGAGATTTCTCGACTCTCTATACTACAATCCCTAATCAGGACCTTATTGATAGTTCATTAATAGTATCTGTGTTCAAGAAAACTGATCGTAGATATATTAATGTCGGAAGCCATAAAGCATTCTTCAGCTCTACTACATACAAGAGATATAATTCATGGAATGTTTCTTTGTTTATAGAGTTGCTTGAATTTCTCATTAAAAATATATATGTGAAATTTGGCAACACAGTATATCAACAGCACATAGGTATATAGGTATTCCATATGGGTAATAATTGTGCACCCCTATTGGCTGACCTATATCTGTTCTCTATGAATATGACTATAAGCAGGCGCTTTCAAAAACCGATCCATTCAAAGTCCGTTCCTTTTCATTCACCAAACGTTATATAGACGATCTTCTCGCTGTGGATAATCGCTATATAAATGACGCAGTGAAGGATATGTATCCACCTTCACTGGATTTGAAGGATACTACAGATAACCCTACAGGCAGATCATATTTAGACCTATATCTCTATAAAAATGAAGCGGACCTTCTCTCTCGTCGACCATGTGAGAGAAGAGATGATTACAATTTCGACATCGTAAACTATCCCTTTCTGGACAGTAATATTCCAGTGGGACCTGCCTAGTAGCATTTGCTAGATCCTGTGTTAAATGTGACGATTTTAATCAACGTCACAAAACATTGTAAAACCTATAAAACAGGGCTACACCACCAAGCGCCTCCACTCAAAATTTCTCAAATTTGGCGATGCATATCGCATGCTGATAGCAAAGTACGAGCGTAGCATGCAAGATCTATGGCGTTACGTTTAGTAACTTAACCCGCTTTACCCGGGGCTAGGGGACGTATGAGCCCATGTACTTCAAGATCTTCATGGCACTCATATGAACAGTCACAATCAAAGCGTGACTGAGATACATCCTTCTTTAGATGACGACTTTACAACGAATATTATTGATTAAGTATACTGATCAGCGATACGGATTTGATATTTTTGGAACATCATGATGTCTTGCCGGCATCATTGAATTATAAGCGTCTAGTCCGTCATTCATAATCCAGCCGTCGTCCATTAGAGAATATCCGCGTCCATAATCCAAAGACCTATTTCATATTCCATATAACAGTATTAGTTATTGACTGTTGACTGCTTCTCTCTTGCAGGAAACAAGCCTATGTTTATGTATACTATGATTGTCTTTTTGAATTTGGTGCTAATACTGTTATATGGAATATGGAATAGGTCTTTGGATTATGGACGCCGATATTCTCTAATGGACGACGGCTGAATTATGAATGACGGACCAGACGCTTGTAATCTCCCCCGACAGGGATGCGCTGATTTGTGGAGAGAACAACGTAGGAGAGTTCGTGTGGGGTGCGGGCTTATAAAAGTGGCGGGATATCGGAGTTTTCAGCATTCCCTGATACGCAGCTGACATGTTCTCTTGTACGACTTGCCTGAAGCCATTTACTCGTTCGGAAGATCTGCGATGCCACGAGTCCTCCATCCACAACGGCGCTCGGTATACTTTAATCGGGATGATGCTTTACGGCACCACGATCACTCACTCCACGAGGGGGCGACGGAACAATGTAACGATTGTAGTCATGTCTTCAAACTGCCCAGTCAGTTAAGAATGCACCAACGTTTGATTCATGGCCCCACGGCAACAGCATCCCACTGAAGAGGAGCCCAGAGAGATGAGACGTACAGTCGAGATACCACCTACGCAACGCTTGGCGAGCAACGAGCCCATGTTTAGCCCACCTATACTCACAGTTGAGGAGGGCCTGGATGCCCAACCGGGCTCCGGCGACACGGTACAGAATCATACGCATGGCGACATCCAACATTTTTAAGGCGATCCCATAAATGTTCCTAGCGATCTCTTAACCGAAGACCCTCCAGTGAGTGACATCTAACCGCGCCATTGGTCCATGGTCCGACGATGTTTCCACCGTCATCGCCTCTTCAAGATATCTACAATTTTCGATTGGTGGACCTCGCCTACCTACGCAGATACGTCGAATCCATCTTCAGTTACCAACCTGCGGTCTTCAAATTAAATGTCGCTTTTGGGTACATCTTATGCCATAAGGTGATGGATCAACTGCGTCATTTCTATTTCAGTGCCAACAACCAAGTGTACGACCATCATTTCACCATCACAAACCGCACGTCTCTAGAGACGGCCCTGACTCAACTAGAGACGGCGGCTCCCATGGAATGGGCCCGTCACCAATGTTACTTTCTTCGTAGCTAAACTGATCGACCACCCCATCTCATGAACGGATTCCCCACGACATTCACTGATGGATACCTACATGCTGATCGTCAAAATAAGCTCTGTAAACACTTGTATTTAACGTTACGGTGCTTGAAATAATAAAAACATGGTGTTTGAGATTTCAATTTTTTATTCTGTGAACATAACATACCCTGTGCCTACCCAGCCTGGGTATGATGTAACATTGGGTATAATAAACTATATGAACATTGCTGAACATTCACGACACCTCCTATCCGCTATTCTTGGATGAGATATATACCCCCAGATGAGATATAATGTCCATGTGGACTTCCGAAACGGCCCTTTCTCTACTGCTCCACGACTGCGCATGTGCGGATGACGTCAAGCTCGGCGTTGGCGGGCGTTACTGTGTTACGTCCATAAAAGCAAGCTTATCCCAAAGACGTGCACAGCCGACGTTCCATTCAGCAGACACTCCACCACGATATTCACATTTACGACTTGCTCAAAGCCCTTTCATCGCCTGGCCAGTTGTCACACACATGCACGCCATGAAGTACCAACGCATACATGTGCAGAGTATGATGTAGTCTTTCAGCATCCCAGTCAATTGAGACTTCACCAAAGTGTCACTCACGGATCACGCTCGTCACTCTCGAGACCGGATATTTCAGTTCCCATGAAGATGCATCTTCGAATTGAAGGACACATGGAGGTCGATTGGCAGCCCCCAAATTGAAAAGTCGATAAAGATTGATCACAGTGTCGTGGAGCCCTTCCATCTCCCTTCCCTGCCTACCAGAGCGAACATGTCCGAAGATTGAACTTTCTGAAATTGTGGCTTCTGATTGGACTAGAGCAGCCAAGAATGCATTTAAAGGGCAAGAACGAATATGACAGATGCATCCCCAAATGGCGGCTTCTGATTGTGAACCTACCTAAAGCGGCTTCCGCAGCGTGGGTATGATGTGTGATGGAGGGGATAATAAACTATATGAAAACTTGTGAACGTGTTGATCTTTCTTTATCTCAGTTGTCTGCATCATCGCGTCAAGGCACTATGCTAGGGCGTTAAGGCGTTAAGATAAAGCATCAAGGCGTTAACATAGGCGTTACAATAGGCGTTAAGGCGTTGCGTGGGATTCCCCTTCTCTCGCTGCAAGTATTGCTATGTATATAACCTTAAAGTGCCTGGGGCATAGTCAGCACCTCTGAAACGCCCCTTTCTCTACTACTCCTCATTGTGCATGCGCACGCGTATCGCCACCAGTCTAGCTCTACCCGATAAGAGCTTCAATAGGATACCACTCATGTTTGCATACAGCCTGAGGTTAATGGCTTACGGATGTTTTTTTTACCTTTTGTGAGCGACTGTACCATGCTATATTATATCAAACTGACGGGCCGGTGTATATATAGATAAATTCATACCACAGAAGACAAGTTGAGATTTGCCGGGTCCCGTTGACGTTGTCGGTCTACACCGGGACACGGGGAATCTCCGTGGAGAAACCTGTTCTCTTTATAGATCATGACGCCAGTTCTATTTACAGATCACCCGAATTAAGGAGTAGAACAGTACAGCCTTCGCGGTAATACTGCGTGCTATAAGTCTAACTCCCAATGTTTTCAGGCGTTTTTTTTCGTAACCATACGGATTGACCAAACCATCGTGTATTCATCCATATCACAGGTCACCAGCGCCGTATGTCATGCTCCTGCGCATGGACAGCCGGATTGACTAGCCCCCGGCTCATGTTTCAATGTTGTCCGACCTTAAATAACCAATCAATCACCCATTCCCGGAGATTCGGGCGATCCCCGCATATTTGAAGTCTCGTTGAAATGGAAATTATCTCTGTCCGCGGAGGTTTCTCCTCGGAAGTGATCGCCTCACCGCCAGACATGACCGCCTCACCGCGGAGGAATACATGCCTAGGGGTCACTTCCGGTCAGATGACCGGTCACGTGACCTTTGCCGGAACTATAGTGAACTTGACCTCTGTGACGTCATCTCCACGTCACACCACAATTAGGTCAGGAAAGTAGGTCAGTACGCGGTCAAATGCTCTTTCTATACTACTCACCAAGAAGCGGATATTCAGACTCACCACAAAATTCTGATCTAGAAAATATGCTCAAACAATTTGACCTCCGACTTATGATTAATAATTCCGTAGCTCTTGGATTATCATGAGAGACTGAGTTTCAGAAAACTTGATCATGATCATGACAGCATAGATATGAAGGATGATCACATCTTTAATGTACGCAGTGCCTATATATGTACGATGGACGATCGTAATTGCCCACTGTGGTACCTATTCATCACCGAACTTGTAGTTGGAATGAAATCGTTTCCCTGTTTTGAGATGTTGATTGAAACCACCACAATTTGCCTGAGATCTATAGCAAATACTTTGAGTCGAGATTTGTATATATTGGTATTATGGATCACTATTCTCTGGAAAAGAATACAGTTAACAATGTGAAAATGCCATTGTCTCTCATAGAATCGACGCCCGAATAAGATGTCTTCTAAATTTTATGAAGGTATATGTCCAAATACGAAATTATATATACATGATGAATAGTTTCCAGCAAACGCATGCAGCAGACGTTTAATCATGATTGTCCGACAAAAAGTGTGAATGAGAAGGGGCGCATTACTAAACTCATATAACATAGAATGTAAAGTATTATACTAAAGCCCCAAACTGTTGTCATGTTATAATCTATCTGAAATAAAATAAACCCCTCACGAAACATACGACAATGAGGAAATATCATGTAATTGTGATAATGGCGATATTGATAACTACTTCCTCGTTGAATGAGAACGGGAAATGAACCATGCAAATAGCTCGTATAGCTTACACAACCACTTATTTTATTCAGATTCATACACAACATGTATATACGGCTATCTTTGGATTCTTTCTAACTGTTGGAATGTTGACTACGGGACGAGACTCATCAGGGGATACAGTTCGATGTTGGTTAATGGTTATTTACCCTCGGCGATACAATAAAACTCCAAACGATTGCAGTATGACCACTGAGTCCAACAGTATTACCGATCTAGCATGGCCGATTACTAATATGGCATAGTGGTCAGACGGGTCTACGATGAAAACTAAGATTTAATCGGGGTATAAATTAAAACATTTTGTATTGTAGATCAAAATTATGAGACAAGAAAAGGCGACGGTAAAAAGAATGGACACATATCAAACTGCAAGCGGGCTTGTGTGGAACTCCCTCCATCGTGAACCATTTGATGACCTCTGATTCACTGGTTGAAACTCCTTGGACATCTTCCTTGTATTCACCATTTATAAAAACGTTAATACGTAAGGGTCTTAAAGCAAATCCTTATGGTACTCCTTTACTTTTGTGTGATTGATGATCCCGTAGGGTTTGACTAGTAGTTTCCTGTTCTTTAGATCACATAAATTACAAGCGTCTGGTCCGTCATTCATTATTCAGCCGTCGTCCATTAAATAATTTCCACGTCCATAATGGGAAGAGAGGCACAATTAAAGGCACAAGCTCATGAGGAGTTGCGGGATGGAGTCGAAAATTGCATCCACACTTTTGTTTCGGTCGAGCAATTGCTTCCGGTCTTCTACATGTTGACAGCTGTACTTTTGCCAACACGCAGTCATGTATATATTCAGGCGTTGAAAATGAATTTCGAGAAGAGGATTGATTGGTCGAGTATTGCCCTATCAAACACGTCAATAAGGCTTTCAATATGATAACTTGTCTAGCTATTCACAATAAGCAGGATTTCCTTTTCGTGCACATTTACTAGTCTATTATACATTGTATTCACTTAGAAGATGCTATATCCTTCATACATTTGTTAAAAATCACAGACAATGTATCAGCTACCACACAAGGCATCAACTACAGCTTTTAGAAGCTGCGCTCGTAACATGTCATATCATGCAGAGTATTTCGCGCATACACAAGTGTTTCGGCGATATTATTCCTAAAATGTTTTGTGTTCTTTCCACATTTCTGGCTTGTCGATGGACCTGACTATGTTTACTCCCGCCACCAATATCCGAAGCAAATGTTAACACCATTCAATTATTATCACTTAGTGTTCAAAGTTACTCATGGTTTTAGGTAGGTGGGTCCACTGATAATCTTAGCATGGTCTGTGCTTTTTTAAATATATTTACGTGTCCACTTGTGAAATCGGTATGAAAGGAGTCACGAAAACGAATATTGAATGTATAGAAGCATAATGAACACCATTATTCAGGCCGATAAACGATGACAATTGGTACTGTGTTCACTTCGGACAGCGGAACGAAATACATTACTTTTACTGCATACACAAGCTCGGGGTGTACAATCTTATCCATTGAACTAATGAGCTTGTATATTTAAAGTGATGACATACATCAACAACACATATTATTGAGGGCCTTAAATCTGATTGCCCTTTCCTCGAGTTGTTCGAGGATTTCTCGGACTTTCGGGTACTATCTAAATGATCCCAGTACCAGTTTTCAACATTTTGATTTTGTCAATATTCAGTAATATTGGGAACCTCGTAATTCAATCCATACCCGCACTTAATTGAACAATACCACACAAAATACTTCATGACAAAATGGTCATTAAATCTATTTGTGCACATTGTACAGAGAGAAATTATTGGCCTTCATATGAACAATTCAATTTACAAGCGTCAGGTCCGTCATTCATAATTCAGCCGTCGTTCATTAAAGAATATCCGCGTCAACAATCCACAGATCTATTCCATATTCCATATAAAAGCATTAGCACCAAATTTGAAGACAACCACAGTATACATAAGCATAGGCTAGTTTCCTTCAAGAGAGAAGCGGTCAACAGTTTCCAATGATGCCGGCAAGACATCATGATGTTCCAAAAATATCAAATCCGTATCGCTGATCTGTATTCTTAATCCATATGATATGCGTTGTAAATTCGTCATCTAGAGAATGATGCATCTCAGTCATGCTTTAATTGTGACTGTTGCTATATTAGTATTACCTTTGGGCTGGCATATAGTTCGGACGATAGGAGCAACTCCAATGTAACAAGGGATCGTTGTTTCGGTTGGTGGGTATTTATTCTCTTCAATAGAGTTGTTGACATACAATTTATTCTTGTAATGATTTGAACATACATGGTCACGATTCATTGCTCATGGTCACCCCATGTGGTGGTACCAAGAATCAGTATCTATATTTGCTAAACTTTAAACAGAGGAATCAATCATTTCTGAATACGGCATATCTGGCTTGTAACTATGAAGTTGTTAGTTGGTTTCCGGAAATTTCGTAATTGTTCACGAGAATACAGCTCATCGCGGTACATGCATATATTAACTTCCTGCTCAGACTTTCTCGGATGAATCAGCAGTGTTAATTGGATCCAGTCCAATCTGATTAAAAACAGATGTAAAAACCATTTGCTGGGTCTGTTTTAAATCAAACTGGATCAAATTATACACAATATATTACATACCGGTTTATGAATAACATTAAGGAAATTTGAGCGGAATACAAGGCTCACGTCCGTTTTGGCTCTGTCATGAACTCATATCCACTAGCGTAGAACCTGTCCTTCGACCCTCTCCTACCCTCTGGAATCTGCCTAGGATATCACCCTAGACACATTTAAATGAAGACAGATGAAATTGCACAAGTCTGATGGCCTTTTCTTATTTTTATTTCACAGTCACCTTTCCCAAATCCATAGCTATGCTGACAAAGTTTTACGATCTCTTGACCAAAACAATTCCTATTCCAATGGGCGTTAGATGCCCCTTTTCAACTCTTTTCGTTTCGGTTACCCAAAACGACATCTACACTGACCTGACGAAGTTTCAGGACATTTCGACCAAAACTACGGCCGTACGGACCTGACAAACAAACAAACAGAGACTGTTACTAAAATGATAGTGAGAGAACCCAAGGTTCTGACCAAAGTGAGCGTCATTCTCAAATCTCTCGCTTTCCTCTCATACGCCACGAGATAGAAACTAAATGTATTTCCATCCGCTCAAAAGTTGACAGACATGCTATTTCACCCCTTGAGCCAGCAGAAGTGTCCTAGGGGCATAGCCTTAGCTTGAATTCCGATCTAGTTTATTCATTGACAATAAAACCAATTTGCATACAGTTGAATGAATGAATGAATTTTATTTCACATGAACCCCGGATATTTGGTATTGAGAATTAACATTATACATAATATAACATGGTGGCGAGAGTCTGAATATGGTTGTGTAAGCTTATAACTGATACACATATAAGGAATTATTGAAATTATAATAACACAAGACTCGCGAACGAGAGAGAGAGGGGGAGAGAGAATTAAGGTTTAACGTCACGTTCAGCAATATTTCAGCTATATAGCGACACTAAACAAAATTCTAAGTATTTCAACAAAGTCAACAACCCAGCAATCCAGAAGTAAGAAAAACACAACACACCAAAAACATATACATACATTTAAACATATGCAGCAAACCAATTTCTCTCAAATAACCTAAAATACAGTCTTCTTTTATCCGATTAAAAAGATCTTCTAAATTAGCTGCTTGATAAAATAAATCTCTTACAATCTTAAAATCTATACAGTCGATTAGAATATGTTTCACTGTGAGGTCTTTGTGTCATGGTATACACCTTGGGGCTGTTTCCTTTTTTAGTAAATGTTCGTGAGTTAATCGCCGATTCTACACTGTTAACAGGATATGGTCGAACCGACCATAAAAAATATGGTTCCTGCGACCATATAAGTTACGGTATAGACATGGCGTACCATATGTTTTATGGTCACTATCTGATAACACAACTTATGGTCGGAGTAACCATAAAAGATCTGGTCACCAGGCGACCAGATATTTTATGGTCGCTCTGACAGTGAATTATATGGTCGGGTTGACCATACAATATATGCTCGCTTAAGCAAAATTATGGTCGAAAGATTCTTCTGACCCCATATTTAGTGGTCAAGAGCAACAATAAAAGATATGGTTACCATATTTGTTGTGGTCGGAGGCGACCATATCTTAATAGATTAATACTGCTTAGTGTTATCTGGGTTACAGCCAATGGACCTTCCAGACCTGTCACACTCAGGTAAGGTGTAAGCCATGATCAAGTGTGGTACGGAGTGCAGTCAAGTCATGGCAAAAAGTAGTACACTATAAACTTCAATAAATCAGATTGTTTTCAGCAAAATACTTTAGTTTTATTCTTTGACATACAACACTCATTCATACATTATGTATTTAGCACTATCAAAACTTATACAGAAATATAAATTTATCTATGCATCCCGCTCAGTTCTTTATCAAGTTTACAGTATATGGTTTTACCAGGTTTACAGTGATTTGTTGTTGTATACCGACAGACTATTGTTCTCCTCAGTCCTGGGGTTTTTACATAAAAGATGGACCGCAAATTCTCACCGGAACACATCGACATGATTGAAACATATACAGCAACATCCTGCTCATTCCTTTACAGTCTGTAGTTTGGCAATTCTTTAATTATTATCTTATGTACAGTCCTTGATTGTTGTATCCAGACAGACTATTGTTAAACTATAGTCATGTGATTACTAGATATAACATAGAGCACACATTCTCACGTCACCACATCAGCACTATTAAAACATTTTTCCAGTAACATGAAAACATCCCGCTAATTTTGTTAATCTGTGATTTACAGTCCTTTATGCTTGTAACCTGATAGACTATTGTTCTTGTTCGTTATGTGATTTTTACACGAAAGAGGGACCATACATTCTCACTTTAACTCACATCTCAATAAAATCACTGTTGTTTAGATATCTGACTGTGAATTGCGACTTGTGTTAGGTGATCTCTGCCAAGTGAGTCCATGTGGACATGGTAAAGAGCAAGTGGAACAAGCGACTATTACCACATTCCTCCGCAAAGCGGCTCTTCTTTCCCATTGTCCAATTGACCACAGAAGCTGTGCTGTCGATTGTGTTGTACAGAAAGCTGGAATAAAGGAAAATCATTATCAGAGAACTATTTCTGATTTACAATGCTCAGGCAGCCCTCCTGATGACGCAACTGTGGTTTCAATGCACATGGTATTAATAATGAATATGGTTTCTACAGTATGTAATCTCAGCTACTAAAAAGATTGTACCACTATATATTATTTGCTGAATATCTTCAAAATGATGTGACAACCTCTGTATAACTGAAAACATGAAAATAGAATGATGTGCATGCGCTATGATATTTCACGAACATACTTAACATTCTCCAACTTTCAGGTATCTGACATTTATCTGATGCCTGGAAAATTATGTATGGGAGTTCATAGAGTAACGTATTGCTCACCGTTTATTCCTCCTACGATGTTACTATTCAGTGCAGGCAGATTCCCATAGCCATATCATCAAGGGAGACGAGTGTGTTCAAGAGTGAGTCTGACCATCAGATGTTGACTGTTTCATTCTCCTAAAAGGTGGTTTGCATTTGTGGTACTGGTACTGGTATACTCCTCACATTGACAGTTCAACCATCTAACACAGAGTATAAACATTTCAATAAAACAAAGGTAAAAGTACACCTCCTTAAGGCAGTCAGACATGTCAGAAGTAGAATACTACATTTCTCTCAATGGTGAGGTCCCGATATCCCTCCACATAGCTGTTTTACGCTCTAGCAATCATTCAGGCTCAGTCTTGGTCACATCATCCCTGTGCTCATACAATGTATATTGATATGTGGATCAATGAAATCAATACATTTGAAGAAATAAAGCGAACTTGCGTAGTAACACCAGTATGGTGATGGTGCTTCCCACTCCCTAAAATATATTAACTGTGATACAATATCCCATTTTGATACATGCATATTACAACACATATAAGGGAGGTGGGAAGAGGTGCCGACATACTGACTGCGTCACATGACTGCACAGAATAGTCTTCTTGTTAACCTATTCTAAAGCACATACCAAGAATCTAACGATTCGTGATATGTGTTGTATCTCAGGTACGCTTTTATTGTACCTGTTCATGTGGCAACTTGGATGATATGACCACACGGCCCCTAGCACCGGCATAAGCGGTATTAGATACAAATCTAGAGAGCTATGATGGAAATGCTCTGACAACTCGTATACTGATAATTGGTGAGCTGTTTCGCTGTGACAACTCGTACATTGGAGATTGGTGAGCTGTATCGTCGTCAGATGTAAATGACGGCATTTAACACAAAAGACTAGTCTGTAAGGCCCGATGTCGACCCAGCATCAACTTCCCACAAATGCCAACATATATCAAAGACCAAAAGGTCTGTACAGGGGCGGGCCTCGGGGACGAAACGTCCACCAGCAGAATCTCGCCATATACAGGAAAAAATTACAACACATATAAGGGAGGTGGGAAGAGGTGCCGACACACTGACTGCGTCACATGACTGCACAGAATAGTCTTCTTGTTAACCTATTCTAAAGCACATACCAAGAATCTAACGATTCGTGATATGTGTTGTATCTCAGGTACGCTTTTATTGTACCTGTTCATGTGGCAACTTGGATGATATGACCACACGGCCCTAGCACCGGCATAAGCGGTATTAGATACAAATCTAGAGAGCTATGATGGAAATGCTCTGACAACTCGTATACTGGTAATTGGTGAGCTGTTTCGCTGTGACAACTCCTACATTAGAGATTGGTGAGCTGTATTGTCGTCAGATGTAAATGACGGCAATTAACACAAAAGACTAATCTGTAAGGCCCGATGTCGACCCAGCATCAGCTTCCCACAAATGCCAACATATATCAAAGACCAAAAGGTCTGTACAAGGGGCGGGCCTCGGGGACGAAACGTCCACCAGCAGAATCTCGCCATATACAGGAAAAAATTACAACACATATAAGGGAAGTGGGAAGAGGTGCCGACATACTGACTGCGTCACATGACTGCACAGAATAGTGTTCTGGTTAACCTATTCTAAAGCACATACCAAGAATCTAACGATTCGTGATATGTGTTGAATCTCAGGTACGCTTTTATTGTACCAGTTCATGTGGCAACTTGGATGATATGACCACACGGCCCCTAGCACCGGCATAAGCGGTATTAAATACAAATCTAGAGAGCTATGATGGAAATGCTCTGACAACTCGTATACTGATAATTGGTGAGCTGTTTCGCTGTGACAGCTCGTATATTGGAGATTAGTGAGCTGTATCGTCGTCAGATGTAAATGACGGCATTTAACACAAAAGACTAGTCTGTAAGGCCCGATGTCGACCCAGCATCAACTTCCCACAAATGCCAACATATATCAAAGACCAAAAGGTCTGTACAGGGGGGCAGGCCTCGGGGACGAAACGTCCACCAGCAGAATCTCGCCATATACAGGAAAAAATTACAACACATATAAGGGAGGTGGGAAGAGGTGCCGACATACTGACTGCGTCACATGACTGCACAGAATAGTCTTCTGGTTAACCTACTCTAAAGCACATACCAAGAATCTAACGATTCGTGATATGTGTTGTATCTCAGGTACGCTTTTATTGTACCTGTTCATGTGGCAACTTGGATGATATGACCACACGGCCCCTAGCACCGGCATAAGCGGTATTAGATACAAATCTAGAGAGCTATGATGGAAATGCTCTGACAACTCGTATATTGGTAATTGGTGAGCTGTTTCGCTGTGACAACTCGTACATTGGAGATTGGTGAGCTGTATCGTCGTCAGATGTAAATGACGGCATTTAACACAAAAGACTAGTCTGTAAGGCCCGATGTCGACCCAGCATCAACTTCCCACAAATGCCAACATATATCAAAGACCAAAAGGTCTGTACAGGGGGCGGGCCTCGGGGACGAAACGTCCACCAGCAGAATCTCGCCATATACAGGAAAAAATGCCAGTAACCTGCTTCATGTGTGCCCTAAGCATATTAAGAGGATGACCTCCAGATTATTGGAACAGACAATGAGTTAACTTGCAAGCTAGTCGGGAAATCTGAATCAAATACATTTCTCAAAGTTTTATAACCTCCGCCCCCCCCCCCCGCCCACATTGAAATATATCAAAATTGAGACATTTTGACTGATTTGCATAGTAAACGACTCAGAACAAAGGACTAACTGGGATATATATCCCACTTGGGATATGAAATCCAAGTTTACATATTGAAATATATCCTAATTGGGATATTGTGACTAATTCTCATACTATGCTCATAATGGTGAATTTTGGCATCTATACTACAAAAACAAGATAGAATCTTCTTCACAAATCTGCCAATGCGATTGTATAATTTCACTAGCCAAAGTTATTCTCTGCGATATTGCGATTATATTGTTGTTGTTGCAGTATACTTCCCATCACTCACCACTGTTGTAGGTCTTTATACGAATAGAATAATTAGCAAAATATGCCAGGTTGATCGAAACATGAATATTCTACTTCTGACATGGATATATATCCCAGTTAGTACTTTCCCCCTGACCTGCTAAAGTAGGCTACAAAATCATGATAGAATCTACTTCACAAAAATGCAAATGCGATTGTTTGATTCAGGAACATAGCTGTCCTATACTTTAAGTTAGACTACTCGCCTCAAATCAGAATGCCTCTAATTTTGCTGACTTTTTCTCGCAGAAATTAAGTTACGTGCGATATTGTTTTGTGTTGTTGCAGTATACTATGCGAACAGAATAACTACTGTCTGTCGCACATAATATTTCCGATATGTTTTCGGCGATATTTCGGAGAAAATTATTGTACGACATTGAAACGATTCACAGTCAATTCACCCACAAACCGATTCACCCACAACCAATTCACCCACAACTTCAGGTCGATTCACCCACAAAAAAAGTCAACTCACCCACAACCAGGTCAATTCACCCACAATCTCAGCGTTGCTATATTCAACATACATAAAGACTAAACTTCAGGACATGGGTATATTGCATATATTGGGCAATTAATTTGACTGTTTTTTGGAGGGCAATAGTCTGGAAAAGTGTTATGGAAAATTAAAAAACAATAGTATTTTAGCCAAGGTTGATTTCAAAGCAACGTTTGAAGTAACTGAAAATTAATCCACATGTGTCACAGTGTAGTAAACAATCACTCATTGTATAAATAATCTATGGGTAGATTACAAATAAGAGGCAAAGCAATGCTTAGTCTATGTAACTTTGAATATTACATGTTTTTGAATAAAATATACACAATATATATATTGCACAATATATATCATTTAGTACAGACCATGAAATATAATATCTATATTGTATAATCTCTGTTTCTTAAAATAGTAATGTTTCATACATATAAATGTTATAGCTCCATACATGTAATTGAGCAGTGTAACAGATTAGCAAATAAAATATAAAAGCACACTTTGATGGAAATTCCAGCATTTAGAACAAAATAATGGAAAAAGAAAATTAAGGAAGAGCAGTTGATGCTGTTGGACCATACAGGTTTCCGATGGCTCGCAAAAGCTGGGATGCAGTCTTACTTCCATCACGATACTCTCCCCATAATCCAAAAATCTTTCCTTGGATCTGACAGTAGATTTTCTTCTTTTTTTTCTTCAAAGTTTTTCCGCCGATACCAGCCGGTTCAAGGATATAAAACATATCTTCACATTTCAAGTTAAATACTAAGCAGTTGGGCCCGCGATGAAATTCACACTTAGCTCGCACCGGATTGGCCTTATCAGCTAGCTTAGTGCATTCACTGATTGGGTTGATTTGACAGATAGATCGATACACTCGCTCACAAGGATGGCTTCATACAGCCAGACCGAGTTCTCCAACCACAGGCCCATAGCCAAGGGAGTATTTCTGGGCGAACCCCCCATTCGGAAATGTTATATATTTTTCTCATATAAATGCCCTTTTCAAACTGAAGCGAACCCCCTATTTGCCCCTTTTCCCATACAGAGAACCTCCTGATGTGCCCTTTTTGGAGTGAAGGCGAACCACCCCTTAGCAAATCCTGGCTACGGCCCTGAACCAGGTATCCTGGATGTACTTCATATCCATATCTATTAAATATGTTGAATAAACCAGTCCTGTGGGTGAATTGACCTGGTTGTGGGTGAGTTGACTTTTTTTGTGGGTGAATCGACCTGAAGTTGTGGGTGAATCGGTTGTGGGTGAATCGGTTTGTGGGTGAATTGACTGGATACCATTGAAACTTCACAAAGTAGATACATGTAATCTAAAAAGACAACTAATTTTATTTCAAAGTACCAAGAAAATCCTTCCAGTAGTTCTCAATAAATCGCGAAAACAAAAATTAGATGGGAGATTTATGGGTTGATTTTTGACGTCATGACTTCAAGCCTGCATGCTATAACATTAGCGGATCAACGTCATCGTGGTCCCGAAATAACATGGTATGTATTGGTCATTTTTATCCATTCTCAACAGATTTTAGTGAAATATGGGGAATAAATCAGTATGTTTCAGTTTGTATACTGTGTGAAGTTTCAATGTTGTACGATAAATTGCCTCCGAAAAATCGACAAAAACTTCTCGAATATATTATCTGGGACAGACAGTAGTAAAATATGCCAACTTGAAAACATGGAAGTATATAATTATATCCAAAGTGAATAGGCTATACAGTTAGTTCTTTCTCTGAACTGTTCATCTAGGCATATAAACTTACTGGTACTTGCCTTGTTCCGATGTAACAGATGTTCAACTTGTTGTTGTTGTTGTTCAAACAGCGACTTCCTTGTCATTCTTTCTTCACCTTTGTCGTCTTATTACCGTGTTAATATGCCTCAGTGGTTGACACCTTGTAGACCTACATCACTACGGCCATACATTAAGAATTTGAAACACAAAAGCATCTTTGCTGGATGGAACACAATAATATAAACTGCCAACGAGTGCCACGTTGACTGAAATCTTGAAAAAGAAATCCCGGTACAGCAAAACGCAGAACGAGGCTCTCTGGGGTTCCCTAGCAAATTTGTATATATAAGTAATGTAACAGTAAGTCAGGGTACCAGGCTAGGCGAAGTCAAAATTGTCACAGCGGAAGTAACAGCGGCTCTAAACAACAGATCGGCTGTTCTGTCAATTACGGTCCGTAATTGCCACTCGCGCAACCAGGTTTTCCCTAAAAATCTTCATTTATACTTGAGATAAATTTCTACAACTTGGCGAAGTGAAAGATAGTACATCTATTTAAATTATGCAGAAGACTTACCGCAGCGACCACAAAATTTATGGCCAAAAAAAGTGACCATACAAGATTTTTCATGGTCGCCACTCATTAAGAATTAATAAAGATGGCCATAAAAATGGGGTTCGGAAAAGTGACGATATAACTTCTAGTCAAAGTATAGTCTATATATGTGACCATCATTTTTATGGTTGCAACTCGTTAAGTATATAGAAAAGGACCAAGAAAATGTGGGTCGGAAAAATGACCATATAAATGATGGTCGATATTATGATTCGACCATAAAAGTTATGGTCAGTACTGTTGACTAGATATCGATGACCATCATTTTTATGGTCGCATCCTGTTGACCATATATTCATGACCATAACTTTTATGGTCACACCCCGGCCAACCATGATTGTTATGGTCGCAGCGACCATATGTTGTGGACAGTCATCGTCTGATCATGGCTTAATCGAAATGTTTCTGGCTACTCAGATGAATATATCCTACAGTTTTTTGAAACTCATGAAGTTTGTTATTATCTACTGCATCCCATAAATATTGAAACAGTTTTCTCACATAAGCAAATATAGAGGTTCTGAAATCGCTATACGGGATTCAAGCCGGATCAACCTCATTATCTATGTCTTCCTTTGACATTTCATTAGCTTCGTTATTTCCATTGATGCCAACGTGGCTAGGCAACCAACAAAACACAACATCAATCCGTTGATGAAATCTACGTTCATATAGTTGTAGAATGTTCAAAATGGTGGGGTGAATTGAAGTTCCATTCTCAATCGCTTGAAGGCATGACTGTAAATCTGAGAATATGACATTTTCCTCCTATAGTAGACCCAGTACCCTCTAAAGCTAACAATAGAGCTTTGGCAGTGAAAATCGAACTTTTACCTGGAAGTCGACAGGTTTTAGTTTTGGAAGTAAAGATAGTAGCACATGCAACTCTATCACCATCTTTAGAACCATCTGTATAAATAGCTTGATACGAAATGTATTTTTCTCTCAATAGACCAAATTCTTGTGTATACACGAGATGGCGCGTGTATGTCTTTTTATATTTTGTCAATGTAATATCTACTCCTGGCCTGGTTAACTGTCATGTTGAAAACGGTAAGAGCTTGTTAGATAAATTTGACTAAGCTTAATACCAGCTGCTACAACGTGTGATTTCATACGAATTCTAAGAGGTGGCATAATGGAGGGTTTCTTTAAATACAAATCTACGTATTGAAGGACAAAAACACAGCTATATGCAGGATTTGAGCGATTAGATCGCAGTTTTGTGATATATTGCAGTGCTAGTTTAATTCTTCGAAGTCCTAAAAGAGATTCATCTGCTTCGACATATAAGCTTTTTTAGGTGATGTTCTGGATGCCCCGAGGCAAGGTCATAACAAACTGAGCACATAATTTATATGAATAATATACAAAAAAAATATAAGTGAATATGGATGTATTAACTTACACTGCTATGGCACATGGTCCATTTGACTAGAAAATAAGTAGTAGTAAACTGCATGAGTTATAACTTAGGAAAATACTAAAATGGTGGGGAAATCACCCAAAATTATTTATTGAAAGCACCTCCCTCTTTAATAAAACGCGATAAATCAAAAATTTGCCGATAACAATGTTTACTCATATTCATACTACTGATACATTTATGAAAATTAATATATGTCTGACTATATTAAGCAAATATTTAGCCCTGAGATCTTGGAGATCTTTCTGTCTGTTGAGCAACTGTCAACTTAAATGTATTGATCTTCTCATTACTGCTGAATAAAACACCGAGGTGATTGAATTCTCTCACAATTTCTGAAGCTGAACCTTCAAAGGAGAAATGGAACTGGGATTTAAAATTATACCGTTCCCAAACACAATAACTTTGGAGCTATTAATCGTCAGCTTCCACTGCTCACAATAAACAGATAGGTTGTTTAAGGCAGATTGTAAACCTTCTGCGGTTTCTGAAAAAATACAGTATCATCAGCATAAAGAATGAGCAAAAGCTTCAGATATACTTCAACAGAATTACCAAGAGATAACTCTATTTGTTTACTACCTTCACTTATTATACATTCTTCTAGATCATTAGCAAATAATGTAAATAAGAAAGGTGATAAGTTTCAGATTTATTTACAGAAACTTAATGAAACTGAATATATTGTGGTACATATTCACAATAACATTGAAGAGCTTTCCATGTATACCAGACTTCGTCATTTTGAACCATAGACCAGACCTACTAACTGTATGGAATGCCTTTGTATAGCCAATAAATCCACAAAATAATTTCTTCTTCTTGGACCAAAATACATCCACAAGAGATTTAAGAACAAATATCTGGTCCACAGTAGAGCGATCCTTTCAATTACGACTATGTGACGATCTAGCATAAAGGAGGCAACTCCACATCAACACGGTTACAGATAACGAGATTTCAACAAGTGATACCACTTGGAAAAGACAACTGTAGTTTATTCAATTCATTCCCCTACATGCCCAGTGGACTCAATTACAGAGATGATAACAACAAAACAATGATATATAACACAATAAAACGATTCAATGCAAACACTAAAATATAAACAAATTTGGATAAAATAATAAATTAGATAAGATATATTAATATATTAGAAATCAGCTATTCAAACAATTGCACAACTCGATAATTAAACCTGATAAGTTAATAAAGCAATAGGGCATTTTATTGTGAGTCGACTGCGCATGTGCAACCGAAAAGCACAGCGGTCGGAGTTTCACCAACTGATACCCCTGGAACCAGTCATACGCAAGAGCATTATGGTTGGACTGCGCATATGCAACCTCCTTATCGAGAACGACAGGTGTTGAATTCTCCAGGATTTCACAGAAGTATACCCATGGAACCAGGCATGCCCAATAGTGCAATATGGGCTGACTGTGCATGCGCATTCAGAAGTGGAACTTTATACCGAGAATGACCGGCTTAGAGACAGTGGTGTTTCACCAAGGGGCTCAGTCCTCTGCAACAGTGTATTGTGGGTCGATTGCGCATGCTTTCCCGGAAGTTGACCGCTTTACCAAGAAGAACAGCGTTTCACTAACGGATATCCCTAGCACCAGTCATAGGCAATAGGGCAGTATGACTACGCATACGCAAGCGAGAGTGGAACTCTCTACCGAGAACGACAGGGGTTAGAGGCCCCGGAATTTCACCAAAGGACACCCCTGGAAAAGGTCATGTAAATTAGGGCGTCGACTACCAGACACCGGAGTTTCTAAACGGATTAATCTCCCCATAGCTAGTGTCTATTTATCACTGCTGGATGTCACTTATTTATGTAGACCTGAACCAGAACACCATCTCACGAACGTATATTTACCAACCCAATCTTTTTTATCAAGCATAATCAATATAAAAATATTTGATATCACCCTGCTATATAGTGCTGCCTATATACCCGCACCCTGACGCACCCTATACCCTACGGGCTATAGGAGACAGGTGCACCACAGGTCCGTGCGCATGCGTGTGATGAGGTCACTTCCGACCTTGGAGTCGGAGCTCTTATGCGCGCGATGACGTCACTTCCGGTGATGTCCAGTGATGACCGTCACTTTCATCAAGGGCCAGGGCTCAATGGTCAAAATATGTGCCTGTGATTGGATGGTTGACAATGCGTAAAGACGTTACGATAGGGCGTTAATGCGGTGAGACAAGGCGTTAAGGCGTTGAGTTAGGGCGTTAACACTCTGCTCGCCTGAGAAACTAAGAAAAGACAAAATTAACCTCAATGAAACCGATCGATAGAAACCGGACTCCCTTCGAGATTATCAATCAAATTCATATCCATTTCGAAAACCGAGACGCTTCAATCGATATAGAACCGGGAGGAAACCGAGAGACGTCGCCAGGTGTCCCGGTTCTGCCCTTCCCCCGGTTCTGCCCTTCCGGTTTCAGTGAAGAAATTTCTCGATCCATCTGGAAGTCATCGAGAAAGTGAATCGATTAACTGGACGCGATCCCTTACAAGCGTATTTCAAATGCACTTTCCACTTCTTCATAGACATTCAAACCCAGGTACAATTCTGCAGGCTCATGCACACCTGCAGGTTCATTTATTTCAGCAGGAGTGGTGACAACATCTCCAGTCCTATAAAGACAAAGTATTGCAAATTTTCACAGCAACATTTATTAAACGTACAGGTAAATATATTGGATAATAAACGCTTTATACTTCACATGAATCAATTTAAAAAAAACACGAGCCATGTATATACTTTAGTTAACATACATATCAAACTGATGGTAACAAATACTCATTAATTTATTTCAGAGCTCTATCACTTTATAATTGAAATCATACCTTTTACGTGTAATCAGACAAATGGTGCCAATAACAGAAGTCGGCAGTATTATGCACGCTGCTACTACACCGGTTATCAGCCTATAGTCTTAAAATAATAGTAAAACAAGGCAATTAAATCGTGGAGACAATAATATGAATTATCGCGTTCATAAACTATATCTACTTGCAAATAGAGTGTATCTTTTGTATCCTTCAAATCCAATTACTCGATTTTCCATACACTTTCTAAACATAGACATATCATATAAAGCATAGCCATTTCCAAAACGTAAAAGGAATCTTGACCCTGATTACAAATTTGCTCCTGGTACGGCTATCAATTTACCACCTGTCATAACTGTACTCGGCTGCAACAATCAACCGTCTTTGCAGAACGGAACACGGTCCTGGTTTAATATAAATACAGATACTCTTAAAATGGCATTATCATTAAGAGTTTGCAACCTACATAGAGGTATCGACTGAGTACTAATTTATCGTTGGGATGTCTTTCATACCGAGTCAAAATGCATATCGAGGGGTTTGACGAAATGTACAGGACATCTCAGCGTTAAATTAGTCTATAACAAATACCGATACGATCGTTTTATTACGGTTCTTACAGCAGCGTGAACTTTCAACATTAGCATATTATTTTTAGAACAACAGAGGATTTCGAATGTTCAATCCATTGGCAAGGCTTTGGTGTAAGACCTGCCATTGAAAAGGTAATATCCTGAACAAAAGACTGACAATACAACTTGCAGCAGATCCTTTGTCAATTATATTTCGTGAGTCTTACACCAAATCGTTGCCAATCTAGGCATCGCAAAAAAAGAATTTGTTCGGCAGTATTCTGCTCTTGTCCATTACAATGAATGTCTTGGTTGAAAGCGCATTGCGGAACTGTCGCATTGAAAGCCAACCCTAGAAATTACCCATGCTTCACGAGATTGTGGGTAGTAAAACACAACAACCATGCAATTAAACGCTTCCCTGTATGGGCGTGTTGTCCTGCATGTTACGCGAGATATGGAGACAGACCGTCTTTATTGTACAGAGTCATATGGAGACTGCAGTTGGTGTGGTGTTATATAGCGATCCGGACAGGAAAGCGTTGTATTATAGATTTCAATTTCCTTGTATGTTAGTAGAGTTCCCTATGACCGTTCACGCCAGACGACGGATAATTTCTGAGAGATTATCTGGCTATGGTCAGAGTTCTCTCCCATACAAAATAACGCAAAATGGGAGCGACACGGGGTCGCGCCACCTCATCTCAGTAAAACTTATTTTTAAATATATTCGGCCGTTCTAAAACACTTTTATTTATGCATACTTTCCTTTGATTGTCAGCCCAAAGTAACAAGATCCGTCACATTCTTCACAAGTTTTAGCGCTTTTAACTTCTACCTCATTCCAAACGGAGAACTGGGTCAGTTGTGATTTCGCTGAAACAAATGAAATGAAGAGTAAAGTTGTTGATACTGTAATAGAGGAAGAACGAAACGGATCTTGATAAATTTGGACTTATAATGAAAGAAAATTATTCATTAAGAAAAAAAGTTTTTGACTGGGATGAGGTAGCGCGACCCCGTGGTCGCTCCCATTTTGCGTTTTATGTATGGGATAGAACTCTGACCCTAACCAGACAATCTCTCAGAGATTATCCGTCGTCTGGCTAGTCAAGTAGCATGACTCTGATTTCATTATCAGAGTCATTGCCATACGATCCAAGGCGATTCACTGACGGAAATAAAACGTCAGAAAACAGACCAGAAATTCACATTCACACATGTCCCACTGTCCCGCTGCCATAATGTATGATTCATCCGGGTTCGTGATACACCAAAAATAGCAGCCAGAAACACATACTTGAATTACAAATGCAGCAGAGAAAATCCGAGTCAAGAAATGCAAACATCTCAACCATCTTAATACAAGGGCTTTTCCAAAAATTATATCCACCCCCCCTCACCTGAGGACGAGTTTCCCCACAAACAATTTAGTTTAAATTATGTTCTATTCATTTTCAGTACTTTATAATGTAGAATTCAAGATAGGTGTTGATGGAAATATAAAGTTCTATATATTTTGATTTAAAATTACAAAACTTCAATGGTAATTCCGGAGCATTCAATAGGAGGGTGGGTATTTTTGAAAAAGCCATTGTACCAATATGGTGCAGATGTTTATATTTCTCGACTCGGATGTTCTCTGCTGCGTTTGGAATGCAAGTAAGTGTTTCTGTCAGCTGTTTTTGGTGTATCACGAATGTTGAAAATTTAGTAATATGTAGAGTGGGTTATAAGACATTTAACTTAGATGAAGAAAATCTTTCCTCAGTAGTTTTTGTTTCTTTTCTCCGTTATTTGTTTTACCACGTTTTGCGGATTGGACTTCTAATAGCTCCTGTGCTATTGCGTCATGGGCTTTGGACAAAATACTGTAGATATGGATAACTCTATAAGGGTACCTCAGAGATTCTAAGTTTGTTTCTGTTTCAAAGTTATCCACGACTTTCAGTTTCTCGGGTTTTTTCGAATTATTGAACTTAGACCTCTCATAAAATCATTTCCAAAACGAAATGAAAAAAACCTTATTTTGTTTGAAAGTATATAAAGGAAATCCGAAAGTTCAAATATTTTTGAAGAATACTTTAAAATTTATTAGAGATGATATTTGAGTTAATTTTCGCAATCCGTTCCAGGTAAGCTAAGATGAATCCGTTGTAGTGATCAGAAGAATGAAATTGTCACTATATTCAAATTCCCTGATTGAAAACCTGTCAGGAAATATATAACTCGTTTGGCTGGTCACTCCTATTACTAACAAAAAGATCTAGAGGCAAAAAAATTAAACTTCGAGTACGGAGAAATTTTTTTGAAATAAAGAACTAGAAATCATACTCACAAGTTTAAGTGAATCGCTGATATTTGAGCGCACACGTACTATGAAATGGCACAACACCAGCTCATCAATATATTAGATTCACGCTTCTGCGTGAAAGTTAATTTGGTGAGGGCATTTATTGAAATTTGATTGAATGAAAACTGGTAAGGTGTCCAACATCTTATCGCCAGGGATCCTGGAACCTTAATCTATATATTTCTTAGTCTGTGTTTTGAACCCTATGTAGCTTACCCATGCATTCTTCGTTTATCAGATTGAATCCCACGTGACAGATACAGATACAATAATATTCGTACACTCACTGTTTTCTCCGCAGGAGTTGCTGTCTTTACATTCCTCAATATCTGAAATAATGAAATACAGCAGTATTGATCAAGGATGACGGTATGTACTCGAACGTCGATGTTAAATAATAGTTACCTGGAGTACGTAGAAAAATGGACTACAACTTTACAAATACATTGCGAGTTAAGCAAAAGAGTAATTTATAGGAAATATGTTTCATTTCTGCACAACTGATAAAATTGTACTTGTGAATGAGAATAATTCAAATGTGAACATGATGCCACTGATTTCAAATGGCAGGTCATCTTGGAAATCAGAATCATGGTGAGCATGATCACCTTGACAATTACAGCAGTAGTAGGAAGCCCTGAAATTCTGTCGCAAAAATGAGGCTGATGCGGAGTCATGCGGAGGTGACGTCACGATAACGTCACGGATGACGTCACATCTGGTCACGCGACATCCGGGTCACGCCCGGGTCAAAGCCACATCCGGGTCACTTCCGGTGACGTGACGGCTCAGCAAGAGTTATCTGCCCCACATATTGACCCCAGTGACTTCCAATGTTAATCTACGGGGAATGCATGTATGGGATAGGGGTGGGTTTTTTTATTTTACTATGGGTTGTGGCGCCTTGTTTTTTTGTCTCGCGATGTAGAACACGATGAGAGGGGTCTCGAGGCCAGGGGTTGACTTTCGCTGAAAAGTTCAGGCAGGTCTGGGGTGGACATGTTAGGTCCATTCTGGCGCACTGGACAATGTTAGTCCCAGTGGGAAACCCAATCATGGACATTTGCGGTATGGAGTGTGGCCCTTTATTTTCTTCATCTCGAGCTGTAGAATACGATGGGAGGGGTCTCGAGGCCATTGGCTGAATTCTTTTAAGTTACTGTGCGCATGCGCACTGGTTAAGTAGCGTTGGGTGGACATTTTGGGGTCTAGGTGGATCACTATTGGTCCGATTGGGTCGTGTGAGGTATCAATTTGAAGCATTCGTGAAGGAGCGTCCAACTGGATGGGAGTGGGGTGGGAATATCCTCTATCTGCGCATGCGCAGACAGAGAATTGTGGGAAAAGGGCATTGGGATGGAGGTTTTGGGGTGAAGGTGGACTCACAATGGTCCGAATGGGTCGGTTGAGGTATCAGTTTGAAACACTCATTGAAAGGCATCCGACTGGATGAGTGGGTCGTGGGAATATCGTCTATCTGCGCATGCGAAGACAGGAAATTGTGGGAAAAGAGCATCGGAATGAACGTTTTGGGGTTGTGGTGGACCAGTAATGGGCGTACTGGGGCGTGTGAGGTGTCATAGTGAAGCTTTCGTGAAGTAGCATCCGAGTGGATGGGTGGGTCGTGGAAGTAACGTTATGGCGCTCATGCACAGATCGGAAATTGTGGGGAAAGGGCATTGGAATGGACGTTTTGGGGTCGCGAGGGACCCATAGTGGTCCGAATGGGCCGTATGGGGTACCAGTTCGAAGCACTCGTAGCTACGACTGGACAATTGTGTAGTAATCTATTCTTAATGCCTTGACGTCTTACCTTAACGCTACAAGTCTCGTGTGCTTTTGTCCAATCAGAAACCGCCATTTGAGAACGTTCAATATTCGGTCACGTTTGTTCTTGTCAGTGTGATGTATTCTCGGCTGCTCTGGTCCAATCAGAATGGACAGTACTAGAAAAGGCGCATTGGAATAGACGTCTTGGGGTAGAGATGGACCATCTCTGGACCAAATGGGGCGTGGGTGGTATCCTTGACGTCACTTGACTTCTGATCCAAGAGCTCCTAGCTCCCAGAATAAAATCAAATTCCCAGTGTGGGTCCTACTAATCACGACCACAGACAACAGCGAGTCACAACGGACAACTACCGACTCAAGATTTGGAAACAACGAGTCCATTAACCCCAACATAACAAGTGTTGTTGAAAAAGATCAACCCGGTAACGCCAGGCTGGGCAGGTGCCTGTGCGACTTTATATTCCACCGCCAGTGGGTGTGTTCTATCCCTCATGGCCATCATTGCTGGTAAAGTCAGTCTTGTCCGACTCTTGAACTGGTGTTAAGTCACTTATCTACATTCACAACATATTGCGGATAGTTACCATACTGAATAACGCGAACAATCTGCATGACGTCACTGTACAAGGTATCATGTTTAAATGATCCATGTGAGCAAGATCCCGCAGTTGCCCTTTGTCAGTAATGAGAATAGGTGTGATAATGGTAACATAGAGCGAACTTGTGAAAGTTTCAGTACGAACAAACATTGCCGATTTTTGAAGAAAATATACCCCACGATCGGCGCTGGAGGGAAGCCTGCTGTAATAATGAGGAAAAAAAGTCAGAAGCGTCGCCTAGCCAAATAAATTTACAACTCATTTTGTATTTCTGAAAGTAATAATACCTGTGCAGTTGAAACCATCACCAAAGTATCCAGAGTTACAGGTACAGGTGTATCCTCCTGGAATATTCCTACATTCAGCATTGATGTCACACGGCTCTTCATCTTCACATTCATCAGCAGCTTTGAAAATTATTATTAAATGCAAGTACAAGATTATTAACACAATGCTGTCTTTGAACCACGGCCATGGGTTACTGAAGCATTTCAACGTCATGAAAAATTTATGACTCCAGTCTGCTATAATCAAATATATACTGGCACGTGTTTGAATGGAGGCCATTGTGCACTTTGCTAAACAAAAAAAACGATCAGTAGATTTTAACACTGGAGCATCACTAGAATCCCTTGATATTATGAGAGTATAATTACCTGTACAGCTGAAGCCATCACCAAAGTATCCAGAATTACAGGTACAGGTGTATCCTCCTGGTATGTTCCTACATTCGGCATTTGTGTCGCACGGCTCTTCGTCTTCACATTCGTCAACAGCTTTGTACGGATACGTCATATGAAAGTATATTATTAAGTATAATACTGTCAACCGCCATTGTTGGCCCTTTGTATGATAGGCTACACATCAGTGAACGGTTCGCACTGCAGTGGTCTATTGGTTAGAGCGTCCGCCTCGCACGCGAGATATATCGATCCTGGGTCGGGCTATACCGGTGACTGAAAAAAGTCAAACTTGCTGCTCATCGCTTGGTGATCATCATTGAGAGGGTAAATTAACGACTAGATGGACTGGTGTCAAGATAATAAGCCTGCGCGAAATATCCTGTCTACCAACGTCATGGCTCTTCCATAACGCGATGTAAAAAGTTGGAAGCGACGTTGATTCCCACTCACTCTCTCGTTCGTGGAGGCCCTATTCGATATGGACCTTGGTAGACTGGGTAAGGAGGAGACAGATCGAGGCAACGAATCTATTGTATCAATCTAGTCAGATTATCTAGTCAGACTGAACTGGTTTCTCTACAACATTTGTCGCTTTTCATCCGATAGTAAGGGAGCGTGTCAAAAGTTTTGACGCGAACGCGTTCATATTTGAACGTTCGACTGTTCATTTCCGCATGCGTCAGGCCGTTCATTTTACACATCAGCGTCAGGAAATGAACAGTCGAACGTTCATATTTGAACGTTCATTTTTTTGAACGTTCATTTTTCAATGCACTCTGACATTCATTTTCGCACGTTCGTTTTCGCATGTTCATTTTCTCAGGTGTATTTATTTTGCACTAGCTTTCGTAGGTATATAACCCACTTCCTCTGACGAAGTACTTTCGTTCTTTCAAAGCAATTATGGCAAAGATTTGACGTTTACCTACAACAAATTCAATAAATGTATTTAATATAATAAAAGTGGATCTTTCGTACATATTCTGGGGAATTATTTACCCGGAATTATAGAGCAGTGAAACTGACTTGAAACAAAAAAAGCCAACACACGTATTTTCTTATATAAACAAAGATCAATTAACAGTTATCTATTTTACAGCATTCAACGATTTCAGATAATTTAGGATAATAATAATAGGTGGCGACAAAACACTGAAGCCGTGACCGGGACAAGTAGGCCCCTAACAGAGAAACAATTCTATCATTGTCCTTCCATATATCATCCGTTTATTAAACAAAATCGCAGACATCGGATACACCACTCTAGGTTTTACAGAATGCACTGAATACATGTATATAAACAATGCAAAGCACATGGTAAGTTACAATAAATTCTATAACAGAGGAAGGCCGCGCTGCGGGAAAGTAGATTTGACTCCACGCATTTTATAATAGTATACATCGCAAGGCAGGTTTCTGTATGCAACCGACTTTGAGCTATCACACTTTCTGGGCCTCCTGGGCAGACGGGGACCCACGTGCGTTACGCACGATCAATATACAAAGCAGGTCAGACAGGACGATGGGGGACGCCTAGGGGTTTAGCATATACGGTTGACAAATAAGTTAACAATCGCGATCAACATCCGCCGAATGCCATGTATCAAATTTGTTATATAAATGTCATACAAATACGTAATATAATAATGTGTGGTTTGATATCAAAACGAAGTCTTTATCTGTCTATCAAATTTCTTCAAATTACGAACATTCTAAGGGGCTTAATTCACCAACTTGTTCACCCGATTATTGTATCATTCTTTACGATATTTGGTCACATCGGACTTTTAATAAAACCAAATCAGTATGGTGATATTTCTCTGTCGAAGTTTAATATTATATAGTTCATCTCGTTTTCTCCCAAAAAATAATACACGCGGCGCGTTAGTTCCTATATGTCGCTCGTTCCCGGTAAATAATTCCCCAGAATATGCACGAAAGATCCACTTTTATTACATTAAATACATTTATTAAATTTGCTGTAGATAAACGTCAAATCTTTGCAATAGTTGCTTGGAAAGAAGGAAAGTACTTCTTCAGAGGAAGTGGGTTATATACCTACGAAAGCTAGTGCAATATAAATACGGTTGCGCTGCCTTTTCGAGTGTTCTGTTTTCGTTTTTTTTTTTTTTTTTTTTTTTTCATTCTAATAAGAGTCGACACACGATAGCCGTATTGTGAGCCCTTCAGCGATTTCTGACATCTATCATACATACTAATGTGAACGTTCAAAAAAGAACGTTCTTTTTCTGACGTTCATTTTTTCTGACGGGGTAGTGTTCATTTTCTGACTGTCGAACGTTCGTTTGCTGGAAGAAAAAGAACGTTCACCTGTTCATTTTCTGACGCATTCTTTTAGTTTGAACGTCAAAACTTTTGACACGCTCCCTAAGGGTAAGATTCAATAGACAGCATTTGCAGCATGGTAACAACGTGGTTGTGAATCTGGGTCCTTAATCCCGACAAACGACGACAGCCGACCTCAACGGCCCACAACGGGTGACAACTGACAACTATGGACTCAAGATAGGACAAAAACAACCACCCATAACCCTGTTAACGCCCAGCCGGGAAGGTGCCTCCGCGGCAGTATTTTCCACCTCCAGTGGTTATATTCTCACTCTAATGAATATCTGATCTGGCAACTTCCGACGTCAATCCTGCCGCAATTTGGGTAGTTTCATTTCCACGTTTCAAGAAAATAAAGTTAATCAGAAAATTAAAAAAATGAACGTTACAGGCGATACTCCTTTCAGGAACGTTACTCCTTTCATTTTGAATGTCACAAGAGAAAATTGGTCAAACAAAGTGTAGAACAGTGAGAGCCACAGATCGGTTTGGGTCGGAAAGAATTTAATGTCCAACACCGCAATAGATTAAATAAAATAAGATCATCTTTATTGCACACATTCGTATGAAAATGTTATTGTGACAAGAGTAATTAACCGCTAGATGCTTGTTGTTCCAGCGATAGTATTATCTAGTGGGCTAAACTAAAAAAGTACCGGTGAAGCGCTAATTATGTATGTTGTGTTATTCGATAGATTGAACAAGCCGGTATATTCGATCAAAACTATTTAATATAGACGACATCAAAACCTTACATCATTCGGCTCCGTGTAGTAGTCGCGCGTAAAGCCTGGGTACCGTTAAAACCATAACTCAAATTATCCAATACCATTACATCCCCTTTCCCACAGGAAATCAATATGGAACTTTATCATAAAGTTGGGGTTGCTGTAACGACAAGGTATATGTCCAAGTTCGAATTTAGCCAATTAGATGTTCAGAATTACTTGTGGACAGAATCGGGTAAGTCTCTAGTCCATCAAAAATGAAACATGAAAATGTTCATTGTTCGATGCAGTTAAATCACACAATACAAATTTACACTGTCTATGGTAATAGTCCAGTTTTGCCACTTGCACACAAGGATTGTTCACAAGTCTGATTTTTGTGGCTTATGCAGAGAACGTCCAGATCTGGTACGGTATCGACAGTCACGGTTGGTGGGCCTACCAGTTGAACGTTGAACTTCGACGTCAGGTAGTCGCACAGGGACAGAAACTGTTTGTCTTCTGTTACGGCGAAGGACTGGCCCATTAGGAGTCTGGACAATATATGACCGCGGTTCCGAGCACGTTTTAGGTACCGTTGCAGGTGACCAAGGTTTTGTCACGTGATCCTGTATTCGGACAGCTTGTCCAGTAATCAGTGGAGGCAGATCAGCTGCATGTTTATCAAAGTACTCTTTCTGAGTGTCTTGGCGCTGTCTCAAGCGTTCACTGATCTGGTCCCTTTGAGCAATGCGGTTCGGGAGAGTACAACAGCTCAGCTGGGCTGGGCATGTGGTGATCGATTGGAGTTATACGAAGGCATAGCAGAGCCATATCTGCATAGAGTCCACTGGCCTTGGCTTTCTTGAGAGTGCTCTTCACAGTTCCAACTGCCTTTTCTATAAACCCATTAGATTGAGGGTAATGGGGGGAGCTGGTCACATGGTCAAATCCCCAAGATTTGGCAAACTCTCTGAAACAGAGTTGAAATGTCCACCATTATCACCGATCATGCGTTCCGGGATGCCTTGATCTGAAAACATCTATTTGGTAGCATTCACAACTGCTTGACTGGAGCAACGGGCTGGCAGTTTCCCCACAAAGGGAAATTTTGAATAGTAGTCAGCCACAACCAGATAGTTATCACCGCCCAGGCTGAACAAGTTCGTTTTAAGAGTCTGCCATGGACGAGTGGGCAGTTCATGTGGAAGAAGTGTCTCTTTAGTCTGCGACTTCTGGAATTCCTGACCTGTTGGGCAGTCCTTGACAAGCGATTCAATGTCCCTGTTGATGTTGACCCAGTAGACACAGTCATTGGCTCTTAGTTTACATTTTTCCATGCCTTGATGACCTGCGTGTATCTTACTGAGTATGTACTCATGCATTGGCCCAGGGATGACTACTCGCTCTCCCTTGAGAATCAGTCCATTTTCGACTGAGAGTTCGTCGCGAAGCGACCAGTAGGGTCTGAGTGGTGCAGGTAGATCTTTCGTCCTCGGTGGCCAGCCATCAACTATGACGTCGCGCAGTTCAGTCAGTGTAGTATCTCGACTGGTTTCTTTCCGGAGTTGGTCCAGTCGCTCTGTGCTGAACTGTACGAAGTTCAGCAGCATCCGCCAGCAGCATTTCCTTGCCTAGCCTATACTTGATGAGGATGTCATAATTCTGCAGCCTGAGCAGCATACGCTGTAGTCTCGGTGGTGCTGCTGTCAGGTTTTTCAGCTGGAGCATTTCGAGAGGCTTATGATCACTCTCCACGGTGAAATGCTTCCCGTAAACGTATGTATGAAACCGTTCGCGCTCGAAAACTACAGCCAAAAGTTCACGTTCTAAGTTCGCGTACCTTCGTTCAGCGTCTTAAAGCGATTTGGACGCAAATGCTATTGGTTTACCGTCCTGGATAAGAGATGCCCCAAACCCTCTAGTGGAAGCGTCAACTTGTATGGTAGTTTCCCTGTTTGGGTCGAAGTACGAGAAAGTAGTTTCATGACAGATGAGGTCTTTCACCTTCTGGAAAGCCTGTTGGTGTGATGGAGTCCATGCGAATTCCACCTCTTCTTTCAGCATATCGCGAAGTACTGCTGTGTGATCAGACAGATTTGGAATGAATGGTGACATGTACGTCACGATGCCTTTGACTTCACGTAACTCGGTTTTATTTGTTGGAGCTGGCAGCGTTTTGATGTGCTCCACATTGCTAGTGTCTGCATGGGCACCATCTTTGTCATATGTCAGACCATAGAATTCGATTTGCGGCTGTTTGATCGCACATTTCTCACTGTTGAAGACCAAGCCTTCTTCTTCCGCGACTTTCATGAGATTGTGCAGATTTTGATTGTGCTCCTGCTCCGTCTTTCCAAATAGGAAAGGGCGCTTTTCCAGGATTTGATCCATTTTCTGCTGGAAGACATCCTGAGACATGACGAGCCCAAACGGCATTTTGAAGAAATAATATCTGTGGAAAGGATTGTTGAACATCCAGTCTAACAGACCAGTAGCCATTTTTGGCGTCTAATTTTCTAAATTACTGCGCACCAGCAAGATTGTAGGTAATTTTCTCCAAGGTAGGTGTCTTGTGAATTGACCGACTGAAGCTTCTCTGTTGGCTTCTCCTGAATGGCATAATGCAGTGTGATCAATTTCAGAGCTTGGTAATCCCAGTATTGCAGGTCCCCAGATTCCACTATATAGAATTCAGTATCAGTCCACTCTGATGGGTTGTATCTGCTGGGCATTGTGTTTGCACTATACGGAGGTATTTCCGTACCATTGTACCCTGTAAGCACTGACTCGGTTTTCCGTACAGCATCAGATTTAGGATAACCATCAGCAGTCAGTTTATTCGGGTACATGCGTCGATACATTCTGATGGGCAGGGTGTTACCCTGTGTCTACCTTGACCCTTAGATTGGCAATGGTTTGTCTGCTTGCCAGTATCATATGCACATGTGTGAAGGCTTCATCCCTATTGTCAGTTGCCATCTGGCTGATGATAGATATAGCGACTGAGTTTATGTTTATGTAACCGAATTGATCTTCAAAGTCACCGTCTTCTCGTTGGAGTGAATGCACTCTGGAATTGTTATCACTGCGGGATTTTGACCGATTTTTTTAGCCCCGTCTCTGATTTCTGTCATCCTTTGATTGTGACCTTGATCTAGCCCGGCCATGACCCTTCTTCTCGGGATCTTGTGTCGACTGGCAGACTTTTCTCCAGAGGTTAGGCTTACCACATGCATCACATGTCGCGCCCTATGCAGGGCATTTCGTCCGCGGCCTGAGTGCATGTTGACGATCACAATAGCGACAAGTATTTGTGGATCTACTCGGCCTTTCGATGGCATGGACATTCGGCACTGGACCTGACTGCACACTGGCCAATTGCTGCATATGCTGGAGTGAAGCTTCATGAGTTCTGCTCAATTCTAGGGCCTGATCCAGAGTGAGTAAATTTTCCTTACTCAACAAGTCTTTTTGGAGCTCAGCTTGTTTGGTACCGGTGATCATTTGTTCAATTAGTCTCTCACTAAATTCCTGATCATCACGAAATCCACACTTGAAAGCCTGTAATTTACAGCGCGTCACAAAGTCTTCAATGCTTTCATCAGCGTTTTGTTTGTACTTCTGGAGAAAGAGGCGGGCTACACGAAAGTTGGAGTTTGGCTCGATTTGTATTTGGAATCGCCTCCAAATTTCTGCCAAATCTTTTCGCTGTGTCTCAGTGAGGTTCCAGGAATTAAATGTTTTCAATCCGTGTTCACTAGCAAACAGGAGAATGTGGTCTGTCTGTTTCCCTTTATGATGTCTCTTACGGAAATGTATAGTTCGCATCTTTGTCTGAACATGCTCATGGCACTAACTGGGTCGGGGCTAGACCAGTTCATACGAGGTGTCATTTGCTCAGCCATGTTCAGATGCTTTTTACTATTTGTGATGAATTTCGACACAGACCCTTTATACTTCATGAAACTATCAAGCCACAGTTTGCATACATTGTATTACGCAGCCGTTGAAGCACCGCCGGTGTCCTAGACAAAGTTTATTATACAGGCTGGCGAGACTAAAAGTATTGTATTATACGTTATGAAGGGTCCAGTTGTCGTACTATAAAAATACCGACTGTTTCGATGCGTAATTCCGTACGGCTACACGCCAGATTTCCTTAATTACCGCAGGAATGGGTTCATCTGGTTTCGTGACGCTGCCACCATGTTGTGTTATTCGATAGATTGAACAAGCTGGTATATTCGATCAAAACTATTGACTATTTGACGACATCAAAACCTTACACCAATCGCCTCCGTGTAGCAGTGGCGCGTAAAGCTTGGGTACCGTTAAAACCATAACTCAAATTATCCAATACCATTACAATGTATTCTAACATGGATGAATTAATTTCATTAAAGTGAGTGAATACACGCGTGTCAGCAACCGCATTTCGGAGGACACATTTTTTCCGGACTCCAAGTCTAAATTTTAATTCTGACACACTTCTTCACACTTTTCTGTTATATTGGGTAACTTATTTGTAACATCCGAAGACAACTCGTTCAAAATTGTAAGAGATTGTCAATACATTTCATAATATTTTAATAGTGACGATTTTCATGAACATAGGTCATGATCTTTTGGCCTCAAACTGAACCAATTTATTTCTAATTCATTCGCACAAAACTCATCTGATAATCCAATGTAACCCAATATCATGGTGGCTGATATCTGCCATGTCGTATCACCATACCATCGCCTTATTTTTGCTGGAGCGATGGTACGATGGTACGATACGATGGCACGATGCGATGGTACAATAGCACGATGCGAGGATACGATGGTACGATGCGATGGTACGATGGAAATTCCTCCATCGTACTATCGTATCATTGTATTGTGGATGGATGGATGGATGTACTTGGGCACTCCATGTACGATGGACACTGGTCGTGCGAGCACTCCGTACAACCCGTTTCCCCCGAACCCGCCCTTACCGGATCCCTCTTAACAGTGTCACATAGACGCTGTGTAATCCCCACATTCTTATTAAACAATATACCTTATCCACATTCAACATAAGCTTATACTCTTCTTTTCCCATAACTACAGAAGTATCACATAATATTTCCATCTGTCAAACCACCTCATTCTCTCTTATCGGACAGATTCTTGTGGCAACTTTAACCAAGTATCCCCATGGACACTCATAATTAAAACTCCCGATAGCCACTCATCCTCCCATCCACTCAACATTTAATATATCACCCATCGAATTTCTCTCCAATCCACTTTCTTCAATATTTCTTCATGCCCCCAACACCCTAGTAATCCTCGTTCTTGTGTCCTAAATGTTCATGTATCCTATTGTTCCCCCTCCTCTCCAGCTTTCCACTGTTAAACCGCTTCCCAAAGTAATCATTCACATTGCACCTAGTGTATCGTACCATCGCTCCAGTAAATATAGGGCGATAGTACGATGATACGACATGACAGATATTAACCACCATACAATATACATAAGTTTGCATTTTAAATACTCTACCCCACATTCAAAGAACTAGCAAGTGAACTCAGGGTTGTTTGACCATGATGTATATTGAATAGACGCACATGCCCATGTAAGCATGTTATTGCATATTTTTTTGTGTTTTACTACTTACAATCTCATTGAAGCAAATTACAAGCGTCTGGTCCGTCATTTATATAATTCAGCCGACGTTCATTAAAGATATCCGCGTCCATAATCCAAAGACCTATTCCGTATAACAGCATTAGCACCAAATTCCAAAAGACAATCATAGTTTTCTGCAAGATATAATCGGTCAACAGTTTCCAATGATGCCGGCAAGTTATCAAGATGTTCCAAAAATATCCAATCCGTATCGCTGATCAGTATTCTTAATCCATATTATATTCGTTGTATTAGGCATTTTTCATGTTGCTATCACTGTGACTGTCCCGCTGTGCGCCTTTCACCAAGATAAACATTGTAACTCACAAGAGCAAAGCAATGCTGAACAAATCATTTATTGCGATGGAATGAACATTCGATATCCTTTAACATTCTACAGCTAGACGGCTATGAGTGAAAGTCCAAGCCCGACTAACAACTGTAATGTATTAATTCCTAGCGAAATATTTTTAAAACACAGCGCTTCCCACTCAGTGTTCGGCAGCTGAGCGTAGTCCGAGCGGTGCGCTTGAGCGGTGTGTAATCTGAGAACTGAGCCTGAACGGGATGTAGTCTGAGCGGTGTGGTTGCTTTGTAAGTTCGAGCCTCACCTCGAAACTTTTGGTTGGTTCGTAGTTTCAGTGCATGAGTCTATAGAATCGTATATTAGGATCAATGTCTTTGTAGGCGTAAAATGAACACTTACAAGCACAAACTGATTTCTTTCAAGACAGGTTTGGTCAAAATATGTGTGTGGATTTGCTTTTGAAACAGACGGACACTGCACGGTAAAAAGAACGTACTGAATTTAGAAAACAAGCAGCCAGAGGATGCTAAGTCCCCCGCCGAAATGGCAGCAATATTTTTTAGTATTGTTGGTCTCGGGGGATATACATGAGGGGAGCAACTGCTACTTTATAGGCGTTGGTTGCGGAAGGGTCTTTTTGCCTTCCCAAGTTTTAAAATCAACTCAGAACGGTTGACTGAACGTTGATTGCTTCTGTAATATATTTCCATGCAGTGAAGCATGGAAATTATGTAACCGAGAAGCTACCCCAAGTGACATCTCAAGGCATAATATCTGCAAACCAAATTTGACGAGAAGCTGAATGCATCCTCAACCTATTGTCCGGAAACCAAATTTTAAATTTGCCACCAGGTGTCGCCACCTGTAGGTGCAAGTGGGTGAATCACAATCCCAAGCATCATCTCATGACATGGTACATGTATCAGCATATGAACTTTGGGAAGGATCGTAAGAGGGGTCTTCAAGTTATTGCCCGGAAACCAAATTTAGATTTGTATGCACAAGTGTGCGAAACACAATCCCAAGTGACATCTTATGGCATATATGTATGAATACCAAATTTGAGAAGAATCCGATGAGCATGCAGTTCTCAAGTTATTGGCCAAAAACAAATTTCAGAGGTTACCGTCAGGTGGCGTCACTTTCTGAGCAGAAGTGGATAATGCAATCCCAGGCAACATCTCATGACAAGGTGCAATGTATATGCATGCCTAATTTGGGAAGAATTTGATGAGCAGTTCTCAAGTTATTGCCCGGAAACCAAATTTCGAGTGACATTTCAAAGCATTTCAAAGTTGCAGCACAAAAGAACGGAAAGAACCCTAGTGGCGCCACCTACAGGCAGATCTTTCTGAAACGCAATCCCAATCAAGGGAATGCATATGCCAAATATTGAAGAAACTAGATACAGTCGATTGAATACGATTGGAGGCATGCCTTTTGCATCTTCAGTAAAGGAAATATTCATTATTTGTGAAGAAAGCAACAACGTAAAACTTAGGAAAAACATCATTAACATGGCCCCATAAGATGCCTTGAGGGTGGGTACCCCCATACCAAATTGAAAAGAACCCATTACGGTCCAACAGTTACTGTCCAGAAATGCAATTTTACCTTGGCCCTCAGGTAGCGCCATGTGTAGGCAGATAGGCATAAAAAAAAATCCCAACCGAGATCTTGAGGCAAGATCCCTTGACACCGGAAATAGAAAATGTTAACTTGGACTACAGGTGGTGCCACCTATAAGCAGATCGACAAAAAAAACAATACCAAGTGAAACCTTCAGGTAAGGTACATGTGTACCAAACTTGGAAAGAATTCATTCAAGTATTAAAAAGTTATTGTCCGGAAACATAATTCTAAATTTGCCCCCAGGTGTCACCACCTATATGTGGATCGGCATGAAAAACAATGCCAAACGAGAAATTGAGGCGAGGTACCGACACACCAGATTTGGAATGAATCGGTTCAGGTTTTCAAAAGTTATGGTCTGGAAACACTTAACTTAGCTTTCAGGTGGTCACCCTATCAACATGAAAAACATTCTCAAGCCAGATCTTGAAGCAAGGTATCACCACACCAAATTTAGAAAGAATCCTTAAGGTTTTCAAAAGTTATTGTCTGGAGATGCAATTTTAACTTGGCCGGAGGTGGCGCCACCCAGAAGCGGATTGGCACGAAAAACAATAAACAATTCCAAGCAAGATCTATAGATAAGGGACTCATTTACCAAATACAAAAGCCTGATAGATTGAAAATTGAAATTTTTGGGTTGCAATTATCCCAATATTATCCCAATTTGCAGACAACACACAAATTTCAGCTTCTGCCAAGATATATTGGAGATATATATGCTCAAATACAATATATGAGGGTCGGGCGAGGGCTAGTTTGGGAGATAGAGGGTGCGGCTCAGCGCCCTGGGGGCGGGGACATGCTCTCCTTGAGGGTAGTGGTAGGTGTGCTGACATGAAAGCCATAGAAAGATTCCCTGTACATGAAACAACCACACTGACAACTGCATGCCATCATCTGTCAGTCCGAAAAAACACAAGGTGGAATTCAATTCAATTCAGGACATTGATCATATGCACAGTGTGCACCCAAACTTAAGGAACTCAGTTGTAATTAATATAGTAAGTTACACATGTGGACACAAACGGTTCGTGCAGAAGCTTTAGGGCAAATCATATGATGTGAGATACACTTGTTTGACAGCAAAATTGAAGGAAATGTTGTCCTTCATTTAAGATGACACAAATTTTTTTGTTATACATCTGAAATAAAATATGGTTCCTGCAAAAGCTTTAGGATAAAACATATTACGTGGAATACAATTATTTGATAGAAAACTTGAAGGAAATATTGTCCTTCATCTAAGATGACACGAAATTCAAAACCCAGGGGTTCGGTACTGCGGAAATTCCCCCGCCAGTTATTTCATATTATACTTCTGAAATAAAATATGGTTCCTGCAAAAGCTTCAGTGTAAATCATATGATGTAGAATAGAAGGACTGGACAGCAAATTTAAGAAAATGTTGTCCTTGATTTAAAGCGACATGAAATTCAAAACTAATAGCGAGAAGCGGAAGAAAGAAGAAAAAAAGACAAACGGATAAGGCATCCCCAGGGATGCCTAATTAGACAAAACATTTGAAAGTTATCGCTTGTGAAGAATTTGAATGGAAACGACGGACATGCACATAAGATTAGAACAAGACCCAGTGGCGCCACCTTCCGGTGGATCTTGCTGAAACGCAATACCAACCCACGTTTTGTCACAAGGAGTGTATATGTTAAATTTCAAAGGAATCCGACAAAGCTTTTGGAAGTTATCGCCTGTGAAGAATTTGAACAGACATCCACAGACACATAGAGCAAGACCCATTTTAATTGGAACGGACACGAAGAAACGAAACTCAGTGGCGCCACCTTCAGGCCGATGTTGCTGAAATGCAGTAGCAACCAGCGTCTTGTCGCAAGATATGCGTATGCCGAATTTCGGGAGAATCCGAAGAAGCGATTGGACGTCATCACTTGCGAAAAATTTGAACAGGCGTCCATGGACACAAAGAAGCAAGACCCATTTTGACCCAGTGGCGCCACATTCAGGCAGATGGTGCTGAAATGCAATACCAACTGGTGTCTTGTCGCAAGGAATGCGTATGCCGAATTTCGGAACAATCCAACAAAGCGTTAGGAAGTTATAGCTTGCGGAAAATTTGAACAGGCATGCACGGACGTCCACGGACATCCACGGACACAAAGAAGCAAGAACCATTTAAAGTCCCCGGCCGCGTTGCAGTTTAATGTGCTTAACATTGGTGAACATAGTGCATTGTCTTCTGTTTTATACAACTGAAAAACGTCTCACCTGTATTATGTTCACAAATATAAGGTAATCTGAATCCACAATTGTTGTCGTTTAACTTGCCAGAGAACCACAAATCGACACAGTTTTCGTGGTTTCCACCATTCGGTTCACCTGGATTCCAAGTTCTGGCAAACATTCAAACAATTCATTTTATAGCAGTGTTGCGCCAGTATTGCCGATAGCAGCATGTTAATTTACAAATTGTAACGTCAAAAGCGAGCATTGCTTGTTTTCTTGTATTTGTGGAACACTGGCTCTACACACTCAGAAATATTCATGGAATAATCCTCAATACATCAAGCTGGACATCCACAACTTAATTTCAGGGATTTTACCTGGAATCCAGAGATAATTTCCTGAATTTCAGAAAAAAAGATCTCTGAATGAGAGGATTTTCCCTGAAATTCAGTTAAATTTACCACCCTGATTATTAAGTTCCCGACCCTATTCAGGTACGTAAAATCCTCTAAAATTAAGGTAATGTAGCTTTAATTCATGGATGATATACCTGAATTCCAGGAAATTATCCCTGGATTTCAGGTAAAATCCCTGAAATTGAGTTGTGGATGTGCAGGCTGATCTATTCAGTATTATTCCCTGGATATTTCTGAGGGTATATTATTACCAATTAAATGAGTTTATGTCTAACTGGAATACCTACATTGTACGGTTGTTCAGTGATGTCCCGTCTACCCATGTCCATCCCGAATCGTCGTCTGGTTTATACAGACCGTACCACCACTGTTTGATATTTGCCAAAGGACGGGTTAAACGTTTCATCTGAGTAACTAACCAATCCTTGTGAAATAAAAATAAAAATAAAAATAAAATGTCATAATAATGGCGCAAAATGGCAGACCATGTACAGTTACCATTACCAACATGACCAGAAGAGACATCTGGATATCGTTATCTTAGATCAGAATATTTAGTTCCATTGATCCACAGAAGCCAGCTACTTGTGCTACGTTGGTGCAATTATAGACTGTTGGGGACTGGGATAGCGCAGCCCGCCTCACTTTTCTTGTCGACATTTACTTCAGAAGAATATATATAATGAAGCAATTTCAATATTCGCAGCTGCGTTCTTTGTCACATATATTTAATTCAAGCAATCCTTCTTTCGTGATTACCTGCTTCTCCCGTGTTCCTATAACCACTAGATCTCCTGAGTCAGCTTTACAAGAGAGGCGAGCGTCTACCCAGTTTTTTTGCTCATTGGCAGAAAATGGTGGGATGATAGAATAACAGCTGTCTCTCCATGCCAGAGTGTAATTCGCAGAGCTGTTTAGCAAAAAATGAAGATATACAGAATTAAACGCAACATATAAATGTGGTGGAGAAAGATGCCGCCGTACTGACAAAAAAGTCATATAACCCCACGTGCCACTATTATGACTGAATATCTAAGCAGATCTCAAGAACAAACAAAGTATCGCTGTGATGTCTTGTATCTCAGCCACGCTTTTCTTGTGCGTGTTCATGTAGTCATTTTGGATGCCATGAACAGACGGCACCTAGCACCGGCTTGAGCGGTATTAGATACAAATATCCAAGAGCAATGGTGTGATAGCCCTATCAAGTCATCTGATGAAAGGTAAACTATGCGACAGTGTGACAGATAGACAGAAAATATCAGTAAAATTAGGGATGAACTATTCAGAACACGTCTGTAAGGTCCGACGCCAACCAAGCGCTTCATTCTCCACCATACTAACCACTGTCTCAAACTTCCATCACATTAAATTATACAGAGGTGTAGCCTCAGGAACCAAAAGTCCACCACCAAAATCTCCTCATATACAGATAATAATTAAATACAACATGTAAAGGTGATGGAGAACGATGCCGGCTTGTAATACTAGCGTCTAGTCCGTCATTCAATATTGAGCCGTCGTCCATTGAAGAATTTCCGTATCCATAATCCAAAGACCTAATTCCTATAACAACATATACATCAAATTCAAAAAAATCAATCATAGTATACATAAAACTAGGCTCCTTTCCTGCAAGAGAGAAGCGGTCAACAGTTTTCAATGATGTCAGCAAGACATCATGATGTTCCAAAAATATCAAATCCGTATCGCTGATCAGTATTCTTTATCCATATACGTTGTTAACTTATCTACAGCATGATGTGTCTCGGTCACACCTTGATTGTGACTGTTACATATAAACACTGTGAGGATCTTGAAATACATAGGTTCATACGGCCCCTACACCGCGGTTTAGCGGAATTAGACACAAGTTACGAAACGTACCATCATAGATCTTGCACGGTACGCCATAGATCTTGCACGGTACGCCATAGATCTTGCACGCTAGGCCCTCGCAGTCATATGACCCCACGGGCCAGTATGTTGACTGCATATCTTGAAATATCTCAAAACACAAAGTATCCATGTGATGATTTGTATCTCAGTCACGGTAGTTGTGCATGTGAAAATCTTGAATAGTATTACCACACGGCCCCTAGCACTAGCTTGAACGGTATTAGATACAAATACCCAAGGACATTGATGTAATAGCCCTGTCATGTCATCTGGTGGAAAATGTTGAACTAGATAACAGTTAGGCAGCATGTCAAAATTTGGACCGTGGAACGCAGTCCATTTTACATGCATGCCCGCTCCGATTGGGAGGTGCTGCGACCAGATTTTCTTATCGGCGCGATTGAAAGTTCACACTGGCCTGATCCTTTTGAACCGCTCAAAAACTTTCTCTAGTTCTAATAAAGTTGTTCGCCGACCTAGATAGACCGGTCCAATTCATCTGCTTGGAACGGTCCATACGGATCGGTCGTTTTTGGACGTGGGCCGGTCCAGGTCACAAACCACTAAATAATCGCCGTACTCAATATATAGTAAATTGGCGGAGCACATCTTGAGGAAACTATATTCCCTAATATTCGCCGCCACAAATGACCCACAAAAAGGTAGCCTGGCCTTTCCCCTCAAATATAGGGAAAATTCAGCATACAATCCCCACCAATTTTTAGAGAAAAGAAATAGGGTCACCCAGCCGAAACCATTACGGCAAATTTCGGAGGTGGCCAATCAAACTGGCCCAGATGTTTTTTTCCGATTGAAATATGGAAAGGTGGTTTTGATATATTTGAGAGTCAAATATTATATAAACATTTTAAAATACATCACAGACTATTTCTCGCCCAGTCAGGTATAATGGCCAATCAATGTTCGTCGGAAGTCAAGTCCTGATAATAATCTTACACCCAGAAACAATGGAGGTTTGTGACTTACAAATAAGTAAACCTATTCAGATTCCAATAAACATTGTGTGGCCGAACCAATAACAAACCATCATATACATATGCAAATATAAAGGTCATGCTTCGAATATTCGCAATGTTATCGATTATCACATTAAAGTGATATTTCCCTTAATTTATGGACCCTTGAGTGGTCAGAAACTTTTTGAAATATTTCACACCAAAAGATTATTTAATAATTTATTTTCTGAATTTTTAATTTGTACACTTACTGACACTAACTCTAATCCCCAGAATGTTATCTGTACACACATGAAATAACGATTATCAACACGATAAACGCAAAATTGTACCGCTAATTTTTATCATATCTACAGTTAGAATCTGATGAATGCCGTTTTATGCAGTTATTTGACAAACCAGACCTGTCTTACTTTGCAATGATTACAGTTTGTGAATATATTGCCCTAATTTAATGCGTGGGCTTATTGACGAGAACGATCGTTGATGTGGGGCGTGGAGTCAGAACAGAACAAAATATATCGACAAAAGGCTTGGAAATAACTATACTGACACAATAACTCAATTCCTTGATAGTAGCAAGGAAATATTAGGTTTTGGCTGGAAACTATAAAATACTAGCTCCGGCGCCCGCAACAGACTCACAATGTATACGTTTAGGCTTGAAAACATTCTATCCGGACTGGACAAGCAGACAATTGGATGAAAATAGGAATTTATCTCTGATTCTGTGCCTCTCTGCAGAAAAAAAGGCATCTGACAATTGAGAAAGTTCAATTTTCCTCTCTTTTTAGCCCACCGTCACCAGATGGTGGGCTGTTCAAATCACTTTTCGTCCGTTGTCCGTCGTCCGTCCGTCCGTCGTCCGTCGTCAGTCCGTCCGTAAACAATTCTTGTTACCGCGATTTCGCAGGAACTACTGCATGGGTCTTTTTCAAATTTGGTACACAGGTTCCCCTTGGGGTCTAGTTGTGCAAGAAATCCTTTCTGGTCCGATTCGAAAATCCAATATGGCCACCAGGCAGCCATCTTGGATTTCGCCATGAAACCTTGTTACCGCGATTTCTCAGGAAGTACTGCATGGATCTTTCTCAAATTTGGTACACAGGTTCACCTTATGATCTAGTTGTGCAAGAAACCCTTTCTGATCCGATTCGAAAATCCAATATGGCCACCAGGCAGGCATCTTGGATTTCCCCATGAAACCTTGTTACCGCGATTTCTCAGGAACTACTGCATGGATCTTTTTCAAATTTGATACACAGGTTCCCCTAGGGGTCTAGTTGTGCAAGAAACCTTTTCTGGTCCGATTTGAAAATCCAATATGGCCACCAGGTAGCCATCTTGGATTTCCCCATGAAACCTTGTTACCGCTATTTCTCAGGAACTACTGCATGGATCTTTTTTCAAATTTGGTACACAGATTCCCCTTGGGGTCTAGTTGTGCAAGAAACCCTTTCTGGTCCGATTCGAAAATCCAATATGGCCACTAGGCAGCCATCTTGGATTTCCCCATGAAACATTGTTTCCGCGATTTCTCAGGAAGTACTGCATGGATCTTTCTCAAATTTGGTACACAGGTTCACCTTACGATCTAGTTGTGTAAGAAACCCTTTCTGGTCCGATTCGAAAATACAATATGGCCACCAGGCAGCCATCTTGGATTTCCCCATGAAACCTTGTTACCGCGATTTCTCAGGAACTACTGCATGGATCTTTCTCAAATTTGATACACAGGTTCCCCTAGGGGACTAGTTGTGCACGAAACCTTTTCTGGTCCGATTTGAAAATCCAAAATGGCAACCAGTCAGCCATCTTGGATTTCCCCATGAAACCTTGTTACCGCGATTTCTCAGGAACTACTGCATGGATCTTTCTCAAATTTGGTACACAGGTTCCCCTTGGGGTCTAGTTGTGCAATAAACCCTTTCTGGTCCGATTCGAAAATTCAATATGGCCACCAGGCAGCCATCTTGGATTTCCCCATGAAACCGTGTTACAGCGATTTCTCAGGAAGTACTGCATGGATCTTTCTCAAATTTGGTACACAGGTTCACCTTATGATCTAGTTGTGCACGAAACCCTTTCTGGTCCGATTAGAAAATCCAATATGGCCACCAGGCAGCCATCTTGGATTTCCCTATGATACCTTGTTACTGCGATTTCTCAGGAACTACTGCATGAATCTTTTTCAAATTTAATACACAGGTTCCCCTAGGGGTCTAGTTGTGCAAGAAACCTTTTCTGGTCCCGATTCGAAAATCCAATATGGCCACCAGGCAACCATCTTGGATTTCCTCATGAAACCTTGTCACCGCGATTTCTCAGGAACTACTGCAGTGATCTTTTTCAAATTTGGTACACAGGTTCCCCTTGGGGTCTAGTTGTGCAAGAAACCCTTTCTGGTCCGATTCGAAAATCCAATATGGCCACCAGGCAGCCATCTTGGATTTCCCCATGAAACCTTGATACCGCATTTCTCAGGAAGCACCCCTTACCAAAAAATCCTATAGGATTCCTATAGGATTGTCCTATAGGACAGTCCTATAGGATTTTGCCTATAGGACAGTCCTATAGGATTGTCCTATAGGACAGTCCTATAGGATCTTATAGGACTGTCCTATAGGCAAAATCTTATGGGATCCTGTAGGACATTTTCCCACAGCAATCCCATAGGACTGTCCTATTGGACCCTATAGGACTGTCCTATTGAATCCTATAGGACTGTCCTGTAGCATGATTTATGAAGTTCAGCAATATTCCATAGCTATTTTCAGGGTACTCTTCTGAAAATGGGGTGAACCTTTACATGTGGAGTTCAGTAAATAAAATGGATCAGGTCAACTCGCTTCTGGTCCCTGGTATCGCTGAAGGCATGGCACATACACAGCGTCCTGAAGTTTTTAAAGGAATAACCTCTTACAGCAACTACATGGAACAGCAGTGATTGCTCTCTAAACAGTACTGATCAAATAATTACTGTGTACTGGACAGAAACCGATCAGTAATGTTCAGATAACACACAGGTACTATTACGTAACATGTAAGACATGTTACCCATGAAGACATTTAACAGAAGCCAATCCATGCATACGGACATTTTATTGTATACAAAATAACGCAGGATATACACATAAATATAGAGGGTACATATTAGAATGACATAATATCAGTGTGCCATGGTGTCACTGGGGAATGATGTGGGGAGCATCTCTGTGCTTCTCCTTCCGTCTGTAGCACTTCTGTTCGCCATTAAGTTTGGCCTTCATAGAATCCTGTATATCTTATCCTTGCCAGGAAACTTCTTTTGGTAGTACTTTAGCGAAAGGGGTGAAAGAAAATATTTAATTAGCACATCATTAAAAGACATTTAGAAGTAGGGCTGCAATGCAGAAAAGAAATGCATTAAACTTGCCAAAGGCTTGGAACCCCAATTTATATACTCAGTCAAATAGGCAGCTGCAAGTTTGTCGGTAACCAAGTTTAATACTTGGGCAATTTTACTTTGATTGGCTCCTTATTTAAGTATTACAGCATTTTATTATAGCGGGGTAATTTAATTTGAATACCTGGCTCATGGGATGCTAAGTGCTCAAAATGTTTTTGTCACAATACATACAACTGATAAAAGATCCGAGATATTTTCAAAGACAAGAACAATTACCTTGTATAGCAGTTATCTTGTCTTGATTCAATGAGTGGTTTACGTCTGCATCAGGTCCAGTATTTGACTCCACACCAGTCAGCGTGTGTATAGCCATCTCAGCTCTTGTGAATAAAGCTGACATTAGATCCATGGCCATCTTTCGGGGATCACTCCGGATAATGTTCTGTACTCGTCTTGGCAGATATACATTACCAGACACCACCGCCTGAAAGATGATAAAATAACTGTTGTAATATTCTGCGTGAATATAAATAGCATCAACTTGTTCAATAGGCTACCAAAATGATCAGTCAGCTTTAGAAGACCCTTTAAGTATTTAAACTCACTATAAAATTGTTCTTCAGGTATCACTGTTTTAAACATATTGTACTATGTAAGGATATCCCAATTTACCTTTCTCTGTATATATCATTACATTCCTATGGATATGGAATAGGTCTTTGGATTATGGACGCGGATATTCTTTAATGGACGATGACTGAATTATGAATGACAGACTATACCATTGTATTGGGCTAAGAGTTTGTAATGGAGTATAGATAAAGCCTTTTATTATTATGAACGATAAAAAAACATGACTTACAAGGTCAACATCTAATTCGGTGGTATGCTGTGAGATGGCGAAAACTGGAGATTGCTGTCCCAGGGTACCTGATGTTCGAACAACCAACGGAGATGGAGCTGGTGACTGGGTAGTCGGCATAGAGAGGACTCTGGTACAAGTGGAGCAGCATGTACCATCGGTGAGGGACGTCTCTCTGGGGTAGTTGTCTCCTGAGCACAATTGCACTGACAGCTTTGCTTCACTTCCTGTACAAGTTGTGACAAGTCCAAAACCATTCTTGGAAGATCTAATGAGAGAACAACAAACAATAGCAATGTATTCGCAAATGCACCATAACATATTGAGGATAGTTAAATTACAATACGGATCATGTGTACATTCTCATGCTATTTAAATGAGGTAATTATATTATAAAGGAGATAATTCATTACACTGAGAATCATGCATGTGTAAAATGCGAAACCACTGATGGCTGATCTGAAGAAAAGCATTTGAGCAAATTTGTTTGGAAAATAGTTATTGCAGAATATATGTGTATAAGGACACCCTTCCATATATTTCCAAATACATATTCATGCATACATCTTGTTCCATTATTTGGCCATCTTGCATACAGAAAGAATGCTGAGCCAGACATACCTTTCAGACTTTGCAAATTTTCATGAAGATCGCCAATGTCTGCTCGTAGCTTCCTGTTTTCTTCCTCAATTCTTCGTAATGTCTGTCGCAGAGTGCCATCATCATCAGCAACACTCTCGATGTCGGAAATCTGGAAACAAAGGATCAAGTATTTGATCAGTTCATGGACTTTTGAATGACAAACTACATTGTAGTTAAATAAATGCAGATGCTGTATGAATATGGCCTGTGTTGGTCGACTGTTATAGGACTATTTCACTCACGAAAAATGCAAACACGAAAAATGAAAGCTACATGTGGATGTGCTGGAGAAAACTAGAGTATGGTTACATTATGTGGTGCACTGTCAATAATGTAATTTATACTTTACATTTGCATATGTTTCGAAATAAAGGTAGATGTAACTGCACACACAAAGCAATTAACTTCGAGAACTAAATTAAAGAAATAATACATGAGAGTTAGAAATTGAGAAATTACACTACATTACCTTGTATTGCGGTTATTTTTTCCTGGTCAATTGGCGGCTTGCATTCGCCAGTCTTGTTCGCATTCGACTTTGCGCCGGTCAAGGAATAAGTTGCCATCTCTTCCCTGGTGAAGATGACCGACACCAGATCCATCACCATCTGCCGGGGGTCACTGCGGTTAATCGTAGAGAGTGCCATCTTAGACATCCTTATATTACCGGACAAGACAACCTGAGAAAATAGTAAATATATAAATAAATTGTTTGTGGTGACAGAAAAATATTGGCTTGGCTGGCTACTAAAATAAAAATTGACACGCCGTAAATAAAACAATCCATACTAAAATTCAAAACAGTTCAACACTTCATTTGCAGATCTGCGGATAAATATTAATAAAAAAAAAGACCCTCAAGATGATTGATGTGTGAGACATTTGCAATTTAAAGAAGGGCAATAAATAGACAATTAAAATATGGCCTGTTATCATGGTTATGGTGATAGGAAATCTAATCATAATTTATCCTCCTTTTCCTGGTCACATTTTTATCATAGCAAATATTGGTTATGCCAAAATTGTATTTGTTATCAATTTATTTTAATACATATTCCTTTGCGATTTCATCAGAACTTTGGTATGGAAATATTCTCAAATCTTCTGGAAATATAAGCAGGAAACAATAAACATTTCAAAACAACAAGTGAGGATGTCAACTGATTTATTGAGAGCTAACATTCCCCCCCCCCCAACTTCCTGGCAAGTTAAATCCTACTGTTTGGCATAAACAGGAAATACACAAGCAGTGGTGTGATAATATCTCACCCTCTGGGGGATTTCCTCCAGGGCTGCATGGTCAATCTTCACATGAGGTCCCCAAGCCTGGGCTTTTCTAGCTGACAATGCAACAATGGCAAGTCACACTGCCTTGATGAACCTGCTGGGTAGATCTGAAAAAGATATTGAGACAGATCGAGTTATGGATATTTCTTTGTGAATTCCAGGTTAAATGAGTCATTAATTTTGACTGCAAATATAAGGTGAAGTGCTGCAGTAGTTACTGAGAAGAATATCAATTGTTTAATATGTCAAGTATATCAAGAAAAACTTGTTGATAGTGAAAGCTCATCGAGGGTCCAGATTACAACATTCTGATTTTAACTAGAAATTAGAATTGTTTTGCTAATTAAGTTATAACATTATAATTATATTTATAACTTACTTACCATCACTACATGTAGCTTCACTCATCACCATCTACAGTTCTTCAAACCTCAATAGTTCCAGCTTAACATGAAGATATCAACTTGATTTTTGCACTCTATCCTGCAGTTGTTCTGTTCTCATATGACAGCATGGTGGCGCCACCAGTGGCCAATTAAAATATACCGGTACAGGGGAGATAACTCTCCTCAAATTGTTGGATTAATACCAGCAAGTCAATTGCTAATGTAATAGACTACCAGGAAAATAAAATAATATTATCTGTATATAATTGGTGATAATGAAGAGGGTAGAGTATTCATTAATGTCCATTTTTTTCTTGAAAATCATGTCCAATTTTATTATAAAATCTTTGGATTGGACTGATTATTAATTAATTATTTATTAAAAATTAAAGTGTAAAGTGCTAATTTATAACAGTATGCAACTCCCCCAGTGACGTCATTGTATCTAACAAAATGGGGAGGTATATTGATTAACACACAATTATGTGGGGGAAAACTTAGGATACTTCAGCCCCGATTTTAACACATAATGTGAACATATGTACTATATTTCCGTTGATAGGACAGCCGGTATATAAGTTTTTGCTCGTTCAGGGTAATCCGGTAAAGATCATATTGCACTGTGGGGGAGTTTGGTTCGCTGGGAAAAGTCATAACATGACGGGCGGAAGTCTTAACGGTATCGTTAAACAACGGTAGCATTAACTACTTGAAACAGCATGAGCAGAAATGGTATTTCAGACCAGTTTAATGCAGTACCATACCGGTAGAATAAGCCCACTTTATCTTTGATCGGGAAATTAACGCATTAGACAATGTGGAAGACTACCCCCTGTTTTCCAACATTCAACTCTTGTAAATTATTTATTTATATTCGCTGCAAACGCAGGCTTATTTATGCCTCCTCTGTCGTCCACTGAAACCCCAAATTCTTTGTTGCGATACAAACGCATTGTATCAAGCTGTTTCTCTTTTGGAAATGCTATAAAACCAGAGGAGATGAAGAAAAAAAGTACTAGTATTTATGTTTCCTCGTTGTTATTGTTATTCATTATTTAATTATTTATTTTAATATCTAGCGCTGCAAAAGATCTTAAATTAACGAAGAAATGTACCGTGAAATTTAAATAAAACATTGAGTTGATGGGCCGCGAAATCCGTGTACCAGAAATTGAATTAAATTCATATCTTCCAATAAATTAATCAACGAAGCATTGTATCAGTTGGATATATAAGCTTACAGACATACTCGTGCTAATATTTGCGAATGATAACAGACAAAATACTTCGGTTTCTTGCCTTATGTTCAATATTTGTAAATATGTATCATGCAGAAAAAAAATTATAAAAAAAACATTGCTTTTATGAGATTTTTCACATTTTCCAACTATGAGGTGCTTTTGTTTGCAAATGCATGCATGTAAAATGTGTTTGGTTTCTCACACTCTGTCACATGTGAAGGACAAACACAATTCTTACTGGCTAGAATGGCTGTCCTATAGGACACACATATTCTATAGCATAGAATAATCCGTCCTATAGGACAGAATTATCTATCCCTTAGGATCCTATAGGACAGAATTATCTGTCCCATTGGATCCTATAGGACAGCTCATCTGTCCCATTGGATCCTATAGGACAAATCATCTGTCCCATTGGATCCTATAGGACAAATCATCTGTCCCATTGGATCCTATAGGACAAATCATCTGTCCCATTGGATCCTATAGGACAGATCATCTGTCCCATTGGATCCTATAGGATTTTTTGGTAAGGGACTGCATGGATCTTTCTCAAATTTGGTACACAGGTTCACCTTATGATCTAGTTGTGCAAGATACCTTTTTCGGTTCAATTGAAAATCCAATATGGCCACCAGGCGGCCATCTGAGATTTCCCCATGAAACTTTGTTATAGTGATTTCTCAGGAAGTGCTGCCTGGATCTTTCTCAAATTTGGTAGACAGGTTGCCCTTGTGGTCCAGTTGTGCAACATACCTTTTCTGGTCCGATTCCAAAATCCAATATGTCCATCAGGCCTACTGCGATTTCTCATGAACTACTGCATGGATCTTTGTCAAATTTGGTACACAGGTTCCCCGTGTCGCCTAGTTGTGCAAGATACCTTTTCTGGTCGGATTCGAAAATCCAGTATGGCCACCAGGTGCCCATCTTGGATTTCGCAATGAAACTTTATCGTGATTTCTCAAGAAGTACTGCATGGATCTTCCTCAAATTTGGTACACAGATTTCCCTTGTGGCCCACTTGTGCATGATCCCACATAGCGCCTAGTTGTGCAAGATGCCTTTTTGGTCCGATTCGAAAATCCAATTAATACGGTATTCCCGAGTTGTGACATCACAAGAGTCGACGGATCAAACGGTGGGGCATATTCTATATATTGACTATAGAGAATATCCATATCTTCAACTTTCATATCAAGGAGTTGAAATAATTCGGAATTAAAATGTATTTCTTCAAATTTTAAATCAGTTTTCTTTAGTCCATGCAGTTGCAAGTGAATTGCCCCACCCTTTCATCTGCCGGCGGATCAGCTACATGAAGGGACGTCACTCTTGTGACACAATGTCACAACTCGACAACTGTAGACTACTGCATGTTTCGATCCAAGGGAGATAATGAGGATTCAGACACTTTCAAATTCGAAGTTTCAACAGTACTGCGCGGACCGGATCCCTTCAGTATTAAGTATTGTACCATCTTACTATTTTCGAGCATGGTATCTTAAAAGAGATATCTCAAACTAGTCCAGTAAACCGAACAAAATTAGCATTCGTTCCTAATTATAAAATCTTACGTATGCCCCAAAGTGTCAAAGAGATTTTTCTTCGCTTCCAGTACCCAATGATGACACGTGCAAAAAAAATAAAAATAAAAATACTACAAAATGAAGACGAAGGATCCTCCGTACATGTACATTCACTTTTATACTAACTTTGCTCATTTCTCTTGTACTATAACAACCGACATAAGTACAGTTTCTAGAAATCTTGAAACTCGTGAAACTTAGAAAGATTATATCTTGGTGTTTTCCAGTGTCCCTTTTTCGATCTTTTTCGCTCTGATTCGAAATTCTGTAAACAAAATTACAACTCAATCGTCTTAGTAACAAGGGACAACAAGATCCTCTTGTCATTAGCTTACAATTATCGGACAATGGTGGGCGCCAAGATCCTTCAGGATCTCTCGTTTTCTTAGAGGTCACAAACCACTAAATAATCGCCTCAATTAATATGTATTAAATTGGCAGAGCACATCTTGATAAAACTATATTCCCTATTCGCCGCCACAGATGACCCACCACACCAGGTAGCCTGGCCTTTCCGCTCAAACATGCGGAAAATTCAACATACATACCCACCATTTTTCCGAGATAAGACCGCCAGAAATAGGGTCATCCAGCCCGAAACCATTACGACAAATTTCGGAGGTGGCCAACATGAAAAGGTGGTTTTGATATTTTTGAGAGTTAACGCTACCTGGCCGGGGTCATATTTCGCCCCCCCCCCCGCCCTCCCTGTTGTTTTTTTTGCTCGTATCTCCGGAACGACACAAAAGAGCCTATTTGCATGACCTCACGAGCAGAGGATCATGGGTAAATTCAAAATGGCGGCCATGTGGGGTACCAGAAAAGTAATGTTTCGCCATATTTCTTAAAAAATTACGCAAAATTTCAGCATGTTGATTCAACGCGATTCTATGCATTTTACTGAAATCATATGTCTTAGCATCACCAAATAACACCCCCTGATTGGCCAAAATGCCCCCTTGCCAAACTTTTTGCGATATCTCCGGAACGCCAAAAAATGGAGAGCTGACACTTCGTGACGTTATAGGTTATTATATTGGGGCCATTTTTGGCCTATTTGCATAACCTCACGAGCAGAGGATCATTGGTAAATTCAAAATGGCAGCCATGTGGGGTACCAGAAAAAGAGATTTTTCATCATAGTTCTTCAAAAATGTTGCTTTTCTGTACGGAAAAGTGGGTGCAACTTATTTTATTTCATATCAGATTATTATTTACTAATTTATCATGTGTTTGCGAAGAAAAAACAAAAACAAACAATTCGAAGATTTTGACCGAAAAATCGTTCAAAAATGTTCTTTTTGAAAATGACGTCATGGATTGGATCCGGCCATCTTGGGTTTTTTACATTTTCTTGTAGAGCTTGACCCAAAGATATAGTGTGGTAAGTTTCAGCCCTCTAGCCTTAGCGATAGCGAAAATATACTGGGGGGCACTTTCCGCCCCCCCCCCCCAGACTGCGGTACACCCCAAATCGCCCAGGCCAGATACATGTAGGGATAAATATTAATAATAATCTTTACCCAGAAACTTCAATGGTTTATGACCTCCAACGCTGAGACAGTTAGACCGCGTACACGGTCTGTTTTTGAAGCGGAAATGCACGTGGAATAGAATGGTCAAAATTTTGACATGCTCCCTTAGATAGGAAAAACGGCCCAAGCGAGGAAAATGTTAACAGAATGCACGCTCTTATTCAGAACACACGTCTGTGAAATCCGACACTCACCAGGGCTCTGCATGCTCTTAATCTCACCACAAAAAAAACCTTTAACAATTGAAACGTATCAAGTGTGGATACATTATATTTGACTGTTCAACTTTAGTTGAGCAGACCCCGCTATAGTGACCTGTGACTTGATTTGTGTTGTGTTTACGTTCAGTGAATGATGACCTAGAAATAATGACCCGTCACATGATCAATAATGACTTGTCACGTGATATATAATGACCGCGTCTTTCGCCTGCTTGTACGCAAACATGGATCCTGGGCGGCGCTTCGCCGATCATTCGGCAGATATGGAAAGTATATTGGAGGAGAGAGAGAGAGAATTAAGGTTTAATGTTGCGTTCAGCAATATTTCAGCTATATAGCGACGATCAAACAAAATTCTAAGTACGCAAGCCACTAACTTAGTAATCCACGGCATTAAAACAAACACACATTAAAACTTATGTAACAAATCGATTCTCAAATAGCCCAAGATGCAATCCTCCCTCACCCGACTAAAAAGATCTTCCAATGTAGTCGCTCGATAAAAAGCATCTCTTATAATCTTAAAATCTATGCATTCGATAAGAATATGTTTCACCGTGAGATCTTCATGGCATGGAATACACCTTGGAACTGGCTCTTTTTTTTGTAAATGTTCGTGAGTTAATCGTGTATGGCTATAGTAAAATTCCAACAGTGCTTCGAAAAAATGCAACTTTTCTTATTTACATCTTGTGAGGTCATTGCATTAAAATAATGAACCTCGACCCTGGCCCATTCAGTGGACTGGCCTGATCACCAGAATAATTGAAGCCTTTCTTGGGTCAACAATGTGGTTTTTCAAATCTCAGAGTTAGAGTATTCAATATAAAGTTGTATAAACGCCTAATTTTTTTTTGGCATTATTCTATTCTGTATAGGACAATCCAGGATGAATGTAGCATCTCTAGGCCAAATGTGGATCGATTTAGATATACTCTAACCTTTAACACGGGTGATGACGCAGTCTAAGGAATCTCCCCATAATTACGATACTTTTTTATCTTTACGTCGAGTTTACGTCAGTAAACACGTGGCCGTTCGATCGGGTGAGTTATGACCTCATGTGATATAAATTACAGACTTGAGCACTCCGAGAAAATTTCGAGTCTGACATTAAACTGATTTCTATTCAAGCTCCTATGAAACGAGAGAGTGGCTTTTCAGGAGTGGCTGGACGAATTCTGGTTTAATCGATGATATATTTCACATGTATTGAACTCCTATCTTGAAACGTTTCCTCTATGGTAGTGCAAATTTGAAACTGCCGAGCTATATGCAGGCGCTTTCAAAAATCGACCCATCCAAAGCCCGTTCCTTCTCATTCACTAAACGCTATATAGACGATCTTCTCGCTGTGGATAATCGCTATATAAATGACTCAGTGACGGATACATATCCACCTTCACTGGATTTGAAGGAAACTACAGATAACCCTACAGGCACATCATGTTTAGACCTATATCTCTATAAAAATGAAGCGGGCCTTCTCTCACGTCGACTGTATGACAAAGGAGATGATTACAATTTCGACATCGTAAACTATCCCTTTCTGGACAGTAATATTCCAGTGGGACCTGCATATGGCGTATACATATAACGCCTAATAGCATTTGCTAGATCCTGTGTTAAATGTGACGATTTTAATCAACGTCACAAAACATTGTTGCGGAAACTTATAAAACAGGGCTACACCACCAAGCGCCTCCACTCAAAGTTTCTCAAATTTGGCGATACATATCGCATGCTGATAGCAAACTATGAGCGTAGCGTGCAAGATCTATGGCGTTAGGTTTCGGAACTTGTGTCTAATTCCGCTTAACCCAGGGCTAGGGGCCGTATGAGCCCATCTACTTCAAGATCCTCATGGTACTCATATGAACAGGCACAATCAAAGCGTGACCGAGATACATCATTCGTTGGATGACTTTACAGCGAATATTATGGATTAAGAATACTTATCAGCGATACGGATTTGATATTTTTGGAACATCATGATGTCTTGCCGGCATCATTGAAAAGTGTTGACCGCTTCTCTGCAGGAAACAAGCCTATGTTTATGTATACTATGATTGTCTTTTTGAATTTGGTGCTAATACTATTATATGGAATAGGTCTTTCGATTATGGACGCGGATATTCTCTAATGGACGACGGCTGAATTATGAATGACGGACCAGACGCTTGTAATGTCTCCAATTTACTGAAGTCGTATATGCGCATACTAGTTACTGACATCCTGTGAAACTGAAAAGACTAGCTGTTACAAATGACATATATTTCTGACCGCAAAGTAAGGTCACGACATCAAACCTTGTAATATTGCGCTTGATGATTGTTTAGCACCGAATTCTACATGTAATAATTTCAAGATTTCTATATGTGGACACCGTGGATGTCTCACGTGTCCACTATTTAATACTTCAGCGTCATTTAGTTCCGCGTTAACTGGTAACTCATATTCTGTAAACTCGTATGTTGATCTTAGTTGTTCTACTACAAACTAGTTATTTAGTTTCCTGTAAGAGGTGTGGTCAACAGTATGTTGGCAAGACCACCCAAAGACTCCATCTTAGGGTGAATGGTCACAGAAAATCCGTTAGGAAAAAGCAATTACTTATAGGTAAGCATTTTTCTGGACCCGACCACGGCTGGGACAACTTTAGTATCCAGATCATAGACGTCGTCTATCCATCTACCAAGGATTCCCCCTATGGATTTGAGAGAAAAATCCGAGAGCGGGAACTATTCTGGATGCTAGAGCTTGGGTCAGTGTTTCCGTATGGTTTAAATGATAATGTCAGTGGATTCGGCAATGTTACAAACCGCCGTTCAAATATATCCAATATTACCCAGTTATTTAAACCCCATCAACGGAGACATCGCAGCCCTGGTTGGAGAAAGTTTAATAGTGCGATGATTCATGATCATATCACTTTAAATTACTTAGTGGGTTTAACTAACACACCCATAGTACACATAGCTTACGTACAGTTCTGTATGCGTTACCTCTGAGAGCTTTAAATCATATAGCCAGAGATATACAACAATCTGCGTCTTCAGGAAATATAATACCACCCAAAATCACTAAAGTATGTTAAGATATAGCGTATTTTGGTTGTATCGTCCAGTGAACATAATCGAAACATCCCAAGATCGGCTTTTCTTGAAACTCAACTACTTAGATAAAGGACTGGACATTATTAATTTACCTCGAATCATGAATGATCCAGAGCTACGCAACACTGTACTAAACTATTTTAAGTTCACAGAACCTCCTTGCATATCATATAAGTATACTAAATCTATAGCCACCAAAATATTCAATTACTTTAATGCTGTCAAGGAGTTTGATTGGAACTTATACACGTCGGGGGGGGGGGGCTATAGTTGTGATTGTGAATCGTCGAACTTTATCTATACACCATGCAAACATGTTGTGACTGGTGATCTTGATGTGGTGAGTGATAAGGACCTAAAATAAATTCTGATGAAGGGACCTAAATATAGAGAGCCGAGAAATATAAATCTGAAGGTCGACCAGAAGATAATCCTGTCTGCTTTGGAACAGCACGTTATTGATTGGTCTAAGCGAGAAAAAGTTGAACCTACAGTACTCGCTGATTGGCTGGACCTCACCAAGAGCAAGGTCGTTGAAACAATCCGCGATATTGACAGAAGTACCCTTCCCCAAGCAAAACAAGTACTGAAAAGCCCCAATTCGCAAGACGTTCTAGCAAATCTCCAGAGTAAATTCGTCATAGTCCCAGCAGAAAAAGCTCGAAATAATATAATATTCATATGTAAATATTACTATTACCAGGTGCTGATTGAAGAATTGGGTGTAAACATATCGTCATCAGATACGTCTACTTACTCTCAAACTGCATTTACTCCGGAAGATTTATTTAATAATCACAAAAAGTTTCTCAAGGAAAGAGGTATTTGTATTCCAACCAAACATGATGATATACCAAAAGAATACTGGACCCCAAAATGCACAAATCACAATACAAATCTAGATTCATAGCTGGTTCTAGAAGCTGCACCACCAAGCTTCTTTCAACCCTGTTGACGAGGGCCCTTCAGGAGGTAAAAACATTTTAGGAAAGGTATTGCGCAATTATTTCTAAAAACTCTGGCGTTGAATGTATGTGAATATTGAAAAACTCAAAATGTCTTACGGAAGAACTTGATGCTAAAGGTCACATACCGTATAGATTACAAGCGTGTAGTCCGTCATTCATAATCCAGCCGTCGTCCATTAGAGAATATCCGCGTCCAATATCCAAAGACCTATTCCATATTCCACATAACAGTATTTTCACCAAATTCAAAAAGAAAATCATAGTATACAAAAACATAGGCTTGTTTCCTGTAGGAGAGAAGCGGTCAACAGTGTTCACTGATGCCGGCAAGACATCATGATGTTCCAAAAATATCAAATCCGTATCGCAGATCAGTATTCTTAATCCATAATATTCGTTGTAAAGTCGTCATCTAAAGAATGGTGTATCTCGGTCACGCTTTGATTGTGCCTATTCATATGAGTACCATGAGGATCTTGAAGTACATGGGTTCATACGGCCCTTATCCCCGGGTTAAGCGGAATTAGACACAAGTTACGAAACGTAGCGCCATAGATCTTGCACGCTACGTTCGTATTTTGCTATCAGCATGCGATATGTATCGCCAAATTTGAGAAACTTTGAGTAGAGGCGCTTGGTGGAATAGCCCTGTTTTATAAGTTCGGGCAACAAAGTTTTGTGACGTTGATTAAAATCGTCACATTTAACACAGGATCTAGCAAATGCTACTAGGCGAGATATGTATACGCCATATGCAGGTCCCACTGGAATATTACTCTCCAGAAAGGGATAGTTTATGATGTCGAAATTGTAATCATCTCTTTTGTCATAAAGTCGACGAGAGAGAACATGGGATTTCTCGATTCTCTATACTACAATCCCTCATCAGGACCTTATTGGCCGTCTAAGTTCATTAATAATATCTGTGTTCAAGAAAACTGGTCGTAGATATATTAATGTCGGATGCCATAAAGCATTCTTTAGCTCTACTAAATACAGGATATATCATTTATGGGATGTTTCTTTGTTTATAGAGTTGCTTGAATTTCTCATTAATAATATCTATGTGAAATTTGGCAACACAATATATCAGCAGCATATAGGTTTTCCAATGGGTACTAATTGTGCACCCCTGTTGGCTGACCTATATCTGTTTTCTTATGAATATGACTATATGCAGGCGCTAAGTCCGTTCCTTCTCATTCCCCAAACGCTATATAGACGATCTTCTCGCTGTGGATAATCGCTATATAAATGACGCAGTGAAGGATACATATCCACCTTCACTGGATTTGAAGGAAACTACAGATAACCCTACAGGCACATCATATTCAGACCTGTATCTCTATAAAAATGAAGCGGGCCTTCTCTCTCGTGTGTACGACAAAAGAGATGATTACAATTTCGACATCGTAAACTATCCCTTTCTGGACAGTAATATTCCAGTGGGACCTACATAAGGCGTATACATATCACCCCTAGTAGCATTTGCTAGATCCTGTGTTAAATGTGACGATTTTAATCAACGTCACAAAACATTGTTGCAGAAACTTATAAAACAGGGCTACACCACCAAGCGCCTCCACTCAAAGTTTCTCAAATTTGGCGATACATATCGCACGCTGATAGCAAAATACGAGCATAGCGTGCAAGATCTATGGCGTTACGTTTCGCAACTTGTGTCTAATTCCGCTTAACCCGGGACTAGGGGCCGTATGAACCCATGTACTTCAAGATCCTCATGGTACTCATAAGAACAGGCACAATCAAAGCGTGACTGAGATACATCATTCTTTAGATGACGATTTTACAACGAATATTATGGATTAAGAATACTGATCAGCGATACGGATTTGATATTTTTGGAACATCATAATGTCTTGCCGACATCACTGAAAACTGTTGACCGCTTCTCTCTTGCAGGAAAAAAGCCCATGTTTATGTATACTATGATTGTCTTTTTGAATTTGGTGCTAATACTGTTATGTGGAATATGGAATAGGTCTTTGGATTATGGACGCCGATGTTCTCTAATGGACGACGGCTGAATTATGGATGACGGACCAGACGCTTGTAATTTCAACATACTCAGGTGTTAGATTTGAGGTTTGTAATATACTACAATAAGCATAGTGCATACATAAATGCCTTACGTTGAACTGGACAAAAGTTGAACACTCAAATCATAGAGACTAATTTCTAACCTCCAATCATGGCACTATGTTTATCTATTTCCACATAGTACTTAATTCCATTGAGAAACCTTCCCTTTTAGGAAATGAGATATTGCCAAATGAAAATATAGATTATCTGCAATGCCCCGCTTTAACGTATAATAAAAAACCTGGTTCCGATATCTGATTGATCTGGGCACAAACAGTAATATGAACCATCGGTGTTCCTACATCGGCTCACATCTCCACAATTATGCTGACCGGTTAAGCATTCATCCACATCTGTAAAACAACGATACATGGATGCTGAAGAGTTCCTGTGAGCCTTACGTTGCGAAAGTTGATGATTGAAAACTAGCGATTCTATGGGGTTTGGACACAGGGGGCTCATAAGATATTGTTCATGTCGACAACTTGTATCTCTAACAACGTTTTCTCGTGTACTTTAACGTAGAGGAAAACTTAGAATTTCGCTGTGAATCTGCTCAAATATTTTATATACTTACCCGCCGACATGGTATATTCCCATGAAACAAGCAACTGGAACAAAAACGACGAAATCTTCATCTTTGATAAATTGCTGAACTGTTATAATCCTAGCGACTGTTTCTTTCTTGGTGAACACCGTTTAGCCACCGAGGTACATATTCCTTGATGTCTCTCCTGTATATGTGCTGCATGTATTTCGACGCATGTCCTTGAAATCAATGTTGTGAATGTCTAACGTGTGATAAAACGTGGGGTGACTATTTGCTCATATCCCATCCGGCAATCGAAACCGTAGGTTGTATAGAAGAATATCAAGAAGATGCCTTAACCGTTTAAATAAATCACTGCGTGAATGGATCAAGTTTCCATTTCCGGGAACTGGCCTAAAACCTATTGGAAACTGTGTCAATACAGATTCCAATAGGTTTCCAGTGAGTTTCCGGAATTGGAAACTTGATCCATTCACGCAGTGAACACAACCGGGGCACGTCATTGTCACAAATCTACATAGCTAAGATTCTCACACAATTTGCACAATAAAGTCACCGCTTTCAATGGGTATTCATGATCGCGAACACCATGGTCTAATCTCTTTGACGGACATATAGAATTCAGCGTATATAACACATCTTTGATCGATTTATAGATGTCGACTTTGATCATATACAGCAGGAACATGTGACAGAAAACAGCAATGTGCCAGAGTTGAATGCTCTCATATCCACCATGATATAACCGGGAAGTATCTATTCAGTTAACCATTATTGCTGAGACACCATTCAGCAATATGTACATACTTTTAAAGTGAGCTCCTCTATATCGGGTCGTTTTATTGTCGCAAACAACTCCGCGTATTTGTGACGATTGAATAAATATGGAACACGGCTAGTACAAAGTCACGTTGGGCTGAAGTACTCATGTTTAGTCTTTTAGTTGGTCACATTCCACTCAATTCTTATCTTCATAAGCGTAACAGTCATGATAATGGTTTATGTGACTCCTGTGATCTCGAAGAGACTATTAGTCATTTTTTACTTAATTGTACTCGGTATGTAAACCAACGACAATTACTTTTTAATGAACTTATACTGGCTGGTGATTTTAATCCAACTTTTGATTCTATGTTGAATCCCCCTAAAAACAGGAAAAAATGTTTGCGGCAGTGTCTAGATTTATGATACGTTCTAGGAGATTTTCTTTATTTCTTTATACTAGACACCCGCAGATTTTAATATAGATTTTACCATTCTGTTATAGAGTTTAACATCTAGTCTAGGTTACTCTAATGGTACATGCATATAATTTTAAATTTACAAAAATGAGCTGAGGAATATTTGATGATAACAATTCAATATATATTTTCTTATTTGTGGTTTAAAATTATCTCTGCTCGATTAAAAGAGCATATTTTAAATGATGTCCTTGCGCCTTCTGGTTGGATATTAGTGTTTGAGGATACCATCTGCGGTCCTCATTCGCGGTGTTCATCAGGAGGAGTATGGATATTATATCAATTATTGTTTTAAATTATCCACCTGTTCATTTAAATTATATATTGAGTTTAATGTTAGTCAAAAACGAAATATGCATGTACTATATTGGCCTTTTCAATTCAGTCTTATATTATTTTATGAATAGGGTTGTTGGTGTATGATTATATTACGGTTGTTGATCCGATTATTTCCCCTTCCTTTTATGTCTATAAATAACGCCTTTGGAGTCTGGTTTCCCTATATGTTGTTTTTAATAGCATATTTAAATCAATATCTAGTCTATTATATATAATTTTCTTTTCTTTAGTCTATAATAACACTTGAGGTATTTATACATACATGTGTCTCTTTTTTCTGACTATATTTCCCCGTTGCTTTTTTAACACACCGTTTTTAACACTTTTTATTGTGTTTTTAAAATCAGTTTTATTTTTTAATCAACTCAATGCAATGATACTGGCGCGCATAATCCTAACGGATTGCATGCACCATCCAAATTTAAAACTGACTGACTGACAAAGTATTAGGGCTAGTTTAGTGTGTTATCCTCACTTTTCATTCTCAGTCCTGAATGTGTTTCTCCTGAATAGACTGTATGAAAGAAAGTGAAAAATATCAGTTCATAGGTCCTTCAGAAATACATGTACATTGGCACAGGACAGTGTGAGCGATCTGTCGGATGTTCACATATCTTCCGAAGCAGCTGTTATAATCGCGAACAGGTTCAGATTTAGACAAGGAAGTGAAAATATGAGATGTCAATATCTCGTGATAAACTATACAGTCGTTCACTAGAAGCACATTGTACTTTAGTGGAGCTGCCAAATTAAATGTCCGTACGTATTGAATGTTAAAAATGAGCCCCCTACAATCATGTTTATATGTTTGTCTGTGTCTCACCATTCTGTGACTCTTTGCATGGTCCTGTATGGTCAGCCCTCTGTCACTTTTCTTATAGATTAGGACATTTTGATTTTGGATGCGGGAATTCTTCATGAACGACGGCTGGTTACTGAATGTCAGATCGATGCTGGTATTTGGATCTACCGTAGTCGGGGGTCACACTCCCCGCCACATGAATAGTTTATCTACCCCTAACGACAAAAGAGCTGAAACTCATCACTAATCAGATTTTAATCAGGCTCTGCGAAAACATATTCTGATAACCCCACAGGGACGTCATCTTTCAGCAGGTATTTTCAGACGATTCTTTTGTCGTTCGTTTTAAGATTTGGTGATGTCATAAAGTGAACTCCAGATAATGATCCAAATTTCTGCTGTAAGATTAACAGAGCTGTTAGTCTAATCTCTTTCAAACTTATTGGAATTGCATATTTGTAGCATGATGAAAACCGCTAAAGTTTGTTTTTGGAAGTGCTTATTATTTTCAGCAACACGGTTAACATAGCAGCGAGAGTAGTGATGGTTTCATCTTGTAAATGGCGCGGGTTATGAGATTAAGTTTCTGGAATGAATTAAGTTTTGTCACTGGTTGCTATAGTAACCATAATTCGGGAACTATTGGTAGCCAAGTTGCAAAGGGGATATCCAATAAACCTCTTCATGAAACATAAAATAATCAGAACAAAACTGTTTGTCCAACATAATTATCTCTTTTTCACTGCCTGGCATCATCAACGCTCATTTGCATGCCAAATTATTACCAGAACCAATACAACGCAATCAGTACGAATATTTTCATGAAATCAACGATAAAAGCTAATGCACTAATTTTGACTATAGTCATTAAATAACACTGGATGGCAGAGCTGTTAAGGTTACTGTATCGGATCGAAGCTTCAAAATCTCGATTTTTTTGTCTTATACCAGAGTACAGTCAAACCTACAAGTTGGGGGAATATGAAATTATGAAAATTAGTGCATTGTAGTAAAAAAAAACACGACTTTTTAAAACTCAAGCCATTTGTGGTGCAGTAGTGCTGATTGGTTTTTGGGCATTTTGTCCGTTTAGTTTTTCACCAAAAAGTGTTTTTTCTCGTTCTAATTTCTCTCTTGCTATTTGATGTACAAACATGATCTTCAAAAGGTTCGGCTCTGTTCATGAATTATTTATGATTTAATGGAGAGGGGTCGAGTTTTTGTAGATTTTTCCAATCTTTCAACTTTGCACGACGATAAAATAACTTCTAGGCCCTAACTTAAAAAAACTGAGGTAATCTATTTTTATTCAAATGGTAAAGTTCATTATTCCAAAAAAGCAAGTTTGTTTGATGAAAACTGAGAGAGTTAGCGCGTGATTTTGAGGACTAGACTTTTCTAATTGACATAATTTGTATCTAAATCAATCGATTCTTGTAATCAGTTTAAGAGAGTTATTTATTTATCTAAATTCCTGGAATCAAGGGCTTTCAGAAAATGTATACTTTGTATACAAAAAAAAGCACTGCCCCGTAATTAAGCAAAATTGTGATACCTACACGTACACAACTGGAACCCGATACAGTAACCTTAAATTGGTGTAATAGACAGTGAGCCAACAGTTGTGTTATCTCACACTCACCCCACCACCCTTTGCCGGCTATGCTTTTCTGAAAGCCTATCATATGGCGAGTTGAAAACAGCTTGTTTGCACTCTGGTCATTCGGTATTTTTGGGACTAACTTACTAACATAATTGACAAACTACCATTGTGGTATGGAAATCAATTTCTGAAATGGGGTTACAGATAGAAAAGCACCAATATTGAAAAGCTATAATGCTTAAAATTATGGCTACGACGTCATAATGCGACACTATTACTTTTATTCAAAATGATATTTTCGAACTCCTCTGAGCTTAATGATCAATATCATAAATAATCACATTATATTTGCTCAAATCTCCTATAAAAGTATTGAGAATGCAGGAATGATCATCGAAAAAATAAATATATTTTCTTAAAGATAAAAAAATATATGTAGGGGCTGTTAGCATATTGTAACGCGATTGAAAGAACTTTCAAAAAGTCAAAGGTATTGTACTATATTAAAGGTTTGGGTAGATCATTCACATCCGAGGCATCACTTACAACGGAAAAACGCTTATGCAGTTGATTTGGTTTCTGGACACATATGGCAATATTAACGAGACTATTGACTTCAAAGTACGCCCGCATATTTGACGTGCAACAATCGGCTTCCTTGAATTGATTGCATGGGATTTCAGGAGTGAGTGAGTGAATGGGATTTAACGTCGCTTTCAACATTATTTCAGTCATATCGCGAGGAACCAACTAAAGCGCCACCTAGCCAAGTTGCGTTCCTGCTGCTTCAAAGAAGAAAGTGGGATTTCTGTTATCCTTAACAATATGGCCTAAATTTCATTCTAGCTTAAAATATACCAAAAGTGTGGCAGCAATCCACAACCAAGAACTGGCGATATGACAGAGAGGACAAATCTGTATAGTTTAATAGACCGACTGACTCGTCTAAAAAATAATGTGTTCCCATTTTTAGTTTGCCATGAGTTGACCTAGAATTTAAGATACCTCAAATACAACAAATGCTAACAAAAGGTAACAGACTAGAACGAATAAACAAAGATACCACAAAAAGGTTTATTATATAGGTATTCCCGAAATATGTTTCACCCCAATCCACATTCCTGAACTGGAGTTATTGAGTACATTTACATAACAGTTTCCAATGCTTCGTGACCTTGAACATATGACCTTAAGAATAGAAAATGCTTCTACTCAAAAGAAATGATGATTTCAATAATTTGCTGATTTGTGCCAGACAGTAATCTGTTAACCATCAGCTTGAGGTATCCCTGAGGACTTACCACAATCTACGTCGATGAACTCCAGCGAAAACTCCCACATAGCTATTCCTTAATTATTTTGGGTCACGGTTACCGTGACCATCTCAATTTTGGTACTCGACATGTTATCTCCCACAAGCTACTCCACTCGCCAAAAACGTGATTTTCTGATTCATATGCCAGTTGACCTACTTATTTCAATCTAACTTTCCCTCATATACTCGTATACCTACTCAAAACAATGAGATTTAAAAAAAAAATATTTGTTTTAGCCAGTAAGTATGCTACGTTTTTACGCGACAGACCATTCCCCCCCCCCCCCTTATTTACATGATCTTCCATTCAAAACAAATTAATCTGATGGATGGGAAACTGTCAGAAACAGAGGTCAGACTCGAAACCTGGGGGACGGATTGAAGGAAGGGAATCGACATCACATAAAACCTCCGCTGTTTGGTGGGCGTATACAAGCATGTAGGAACATGGATGATTTATCTCCAGAAACCATCGCATGAAGAACTTTATAAAAACTAGGATAATTCAGGTAGAATTTGTGAATAAATCTGTTTATTTTTTATCTATATGCTGATAAGGTAATATTTACTAATTTTCTGCATGTACTGACATACATTTTCTGGCTGGTTTTATCCTGGCTCGAGAGGTAACCGGAATATATAAATCCAATCTAGATTTAGACCATTGACACGGGAGAAGAATTAAAAGGGGAATGTTACCATGACCAACGTGGATAAGGAAAGAACACACCAAAACATAAATCTGTGCAAACAACAGATCTAGAATTTATTTAGATAAATCAACTCCTTAATTAAAAAATCAGGAGGATATAGCGCACATATGGAAATTTTGTATATAAAGATTCTGAGATTTAGCTACGACTTAAAAAGTCCAAACCGCAAATATAATCTAAACAGTAATTTTAGAAAAACACACATAATTTAACTTACCTAACTTGCTAGGTTGAGCAACACAAGGCGACCGTATCCAAGAAGACTTTTAACCAAGGGTATTTTGAACTTTGAAATCTTTTCTTATATAAAGCCGAAAGTGTTATCTAAAACGAGATATAAGAGTTATCGCCTGGAATTGTTCGAACCAACCTATCTAAACTCACGGGTAGCCGACTTCTTATAATTGCTACCGTGAACAAATTGCAGTTATGTTAGGTGGAACTAAGGGAATAGACCATTAATCCCATGGTCAGTTGAACACTTCTCTTTGTAGATTCCGACTGGTCACTGTCATTGAAAGAATTTATTGCTACCCGAATAGCTCAACTTTAGTGACCAGTGTATTTTAGTGGCCTAAACCGGGAAATGAATTTAGATAACGCCTAAACATTGACCATGCAATTGGTTGCCGAATCTATGAGTTCCCCCGTATCATATTAAAACAACAGAATATAATATATATGATATATAGGCCTAATGCTCAAGTGATAAATAATAAAAGTTCCAAACCTAACTAATGAATATCATATTAATCATACAGTGAACAAGCCGAAGTCGCTTACTACAATGAGTCATGGTACATGTATAACCAATTATATAAAACTCACCATATTGGCATTTAGTGCAGGAATCATTAATTATATTATAATATACCCCACATTTATTTCAACTTTATTTATATTTAGTTTTCTTTATTTAATATCTGAATTTAGTAAACTAACTTTACTATATAAAAGAGAATAAATATATTAAAAAGAAAACCAATTTAATACATGATGTAGTGTCTCGATGTAGTGTCTTATAACAGTAAACACTTGAATCTGACATACTATTCTTTGGTTGGAGTGCATAAATTAAAATCTAAAATAAACTCCATAGCTTGACTTTTAACCACCATAGCTTCACGGTTTTCTAAGTATTTGCAAACAATCTGTGACTCAAATATCATTGTGAAGACATTGATTTGCGCGGACTCGTACATACATGTGTATACATTGTAAAGTGCCATAGAAATGAGACGAAGCGGCATGTCATTCACCTGTGGAATAAGTAGTAATAGGCAATAGAGATGGAGCCTTGAGAATCAACATTCACATGTTTAAACCCCGAAAGCTTTTCCAATAAAGTTAACACATTGGTTCGTCATATCCAAGTAAGACTGAAGAGTAAAGTAGCCTGGTATAGGTACAGCCGTAAATCTTTAATTTCGATAACAATTTTCAATTTCATTAGTGGTTATTAGACCTAAGGCTTTACTCATATCTAAAAATAGTCCCCACAATTTTCCAATATTTTGAGACTGACGATTGTAGAAAAGTCTGAATTGATGGGTTTATAATTACTTCGGTCCATTTTATAATTATTTATTTTTGGCGCTTTTGTGGCTTTCCACAAAATGCTCACTCTGTACCAGTGGGTGTGTAATAAGATTATGTGCTGAACTATTTGATATGGTATATCGCTGTTAGTATCTGTACTGGAACGACGTCAGTTAATAAAGGTAAGAAGTTGTTCTCCTTCTTTCTCCTTTCTCTTTTTATGAGAGAGGCTCATAGATGGCGTCATCTGGAGCAATCACAATATCACTTCGTGTAGGCCCAAGATGTTCATAAGTGTCCTGTACATTGCCGTTTTCATTGTTCCAGATTTCAGCGTCCTGTGGAAGGTGGGGTTGGGTTACGATCACTGGGTGTAGATAATCGGGTTGATACTCCAATTTATTTCCACTTTGCTCTGCATTCATCCGTCTTCTTTTGCGCCTGCAACACATTTGAAGATGTGATAAAATGTTATGGCAGACACATGATTCACATACTAAAGAGTACGGTACACAAGATTACTGAAATATGTATTTTAGCAAAATTATCGCAACTGAATTCCCTTGGAGGCGTTTCAAAAAGAATATTAACATGAATTGGCCCATAAGATATGATCTACACTTTCGATGTCCAGAAGCCAGTCGTCGATTTTGAAGAATTTTAGTATCCATTAATGCAGAGAGTTTACTAAAATCAAGGATTAGCTCTAACGAAAATCGAATCCAGTTTAACTCTGACATCAATGGTTAGATCATACAGAACAGTCGCTCTAAACACCTCGGCCACATCACCTCCCATATCTATGTAAGCTGTTTTATAGACGTAAAACTGGGACTCGACGAGGTTGATCCAGATCCTCGGCCCCCAATAATACAATATTACCCTGGACCTGTGAATACCAGCACAATTCAGGCACGTGGGGCTCCCGCGGCTGACCTGGTGTATCTTTGTGCACATCCTAGGTCATGGTAAGAATAGGTCTCAGCTTCTCAGACAACTTGTCGTAAGAGGCGACTAACATTGGTACAAAAATACAAGCAGGACCCCTTCATTATGGTACAGATAAGTTATTACTAACCTTGACAATTGTTTTGATCGCCGGTTAGATATTCTGAGAAAATCGTAACAACTGAACATTCCGCGCAGCAAATTACCTAACCAAATATAACGTGATAACAATACCACTAATAACAACCACAGGCACAGCCACACACGCTCCAACAATTATAGCAGTATCAGGTTCGATCACAGCTGAAATGAATCAACACCTTGGTGGATTACAAATGCATATAAAAGAAGTGAACTGAAACGATTCGTCTTTTAAGCATCCCTGAGCAATCATCAGAGTGGAATCAATTAATTACGGTAAACCCCTACAATCTTCCCTGAATTGCAAGCGATAGACTGTGATCTCTATGAGTAATTGCTCATGCTACCAATATTTCTACTGTGTTTCAATACTGTTAAATAGATATTTGAAATAGGATTCCTTTATTCTATTTTTCTGATGCAGTATTCAAAATCAGATATGTTTGCAAAACCAGTTTGTAATTATCCTTCTAATTGTAGCCTCATTTGGGCAATGTAAGTATTAGGGTTGTACCAAACAAACGGATGAAGAAGTTAATGTGTTAATCCATATTGAGACTTATGGCCTCTCTTGTGGTTTCCAATACCCATTCCGATTTACCCACCCTAGTCCGGACAATTATTGGTGCAAGGTACACAGCTGCCGAGATTGCCCGTATTTCTCAGTCTGTATTTTGTATTATTACGTCATAATGCATATTTTTAGACTTGGTCAAAGAAACTGAAATGAATACGTACGAGACTCTCTGTTGTTTTCGTCGACATTTCCGTGCCCTGAAACTAGAAAATAATTGGACTCATGATTGTATCTTATGATTTATGATATATGTGCAACATTGTCGCTGGTGCAAGAGGGACAAGGCCCCCATCATAGAATTGGAGAGAGCAGACGGACAGACAAATAGACATGCCTCAAAACCAATAGGCTTCTTGTTTGCCCTGGGTTTGAGGTATAACTAAAATATAACAACCTGCATGCCCATGTTTTCATTATAACGTGAACATGACACATTTGTTTTTTTTCTTCAAATTTGTCACACTTGGTTTGCCCCGTTAACGCCACAGTTAATAAGGGTTTTATGCCCCATGTTTTAGGTATACCCAAAGTTTAGTACCAATCCCAAAGCTGGAATAAGGAATCTCGCACAGAAGAAACCCCTTACATACAAACAGAATTACCACAAAATCAATAGGCCTATTGCGTGCCATAAATTTGGGACATTCTCATAATACACATCCACAAACAGCCGGTTTTCCCTTTATTCGTCTTTTTTGACCATGATGACTATGAACTTTTATCCTAACATAAAGAGGGTTCTTCTTCGCCTCATGACAAGTTATATACAAAGTTTGAACCAGTGCTTACTTTGGAATAGATTTTCTATTGTTTACAGGGTTTATAGAGATCTAACCCTAGTTTATGCGAGGATGGAATTAACTTAGTACTAACTCATAACCTAGAAATGGAGATTAGATATTTTTGCCGATCAGTAGAGGTTAAAAGGAGAGTTCTGCAACAGTGGATGCGGAGGATCGATGGATCTGCGTACGTCACTTCCGGCATTGACGTCAATTCCGGCGTTCACGTCACTTCCGGTGACGTATCAATCTTGAGACGCTATGTGGCTATTTTAAGACGTTACATGGCGGAATTAAGGCGTAACGTCGCAAATCTTTAGAATTTACCGGGTTCTCTCATGACGTGACGTGGCTATCTGAAGAGGTGTGGCGTTGAAGGAAGATTGGAGTATGAAGATGGTACGGAGAAGATCTTAAGATGTGAGGAAAACTGTCGTAGGATGCCGTATGCATATCCAGGACGTCTTGAAAATCATGCGCGTGGACCAAGGTGTGATGGACGTCTTGAGATTGTAGTGTAAGGTGATTAAAGATGATAACTGTTATCTATACTACAGCATAATAATGATTACAACAAGCTGAGTGTTGTATCGCTTGAACGAGATAGTCGAGTAACAGCTGTCTGCAGGCTATTTTGTGATCGTGTATATGAATAGGATAGAAGACACGGGAGCTTCATGTTCCTGATACATTGTGAGACATCCCAGGGCGAAGTTCCCGAAAGCCGAAAGTATCGTATTGATTTTGGTTATTTTGCAAGCGTGTCATGTTATAAAGTTATACGTTTACATCTAAATTTGATATGGGGACAGCTTGACTCAAAGTTACACTATTAATAAAAATTACACACAACTTCAAATCTGAAAATAATTATATTAAAACAATATATGAGAGAATAATGGTAAACTATGCCTATATCCATTTCCAATACTGTTCAGCGATTATGGTTTAATGAACGAAATTTTGCCGGTTCACAGGGAATCCGGCACAGTGCTAGAAACTTATACTAGTTTTTGCTATAGGAGAAATTACCATTCATATTATCCGTGTGTGTGGAAAAAATAGGTCTTAGTTAAGTTGAGAGGTAGAACTGGACAATCATTCCACACGTACAATATGTTGTTTTACACTAACATCAATGGATATTATGTGTGTACAATTTTTCGAAAGTAGTGAGCCTCTCATGCTTGCTTAGACTTTTTTGATGTAGTTTCCATACATAAAAGAAACATAAAACCATTCCTGTATCACTGATTTTGTTTAAAAAACACGCAATGTTCAACCAATATTACTGCAGTCACCAGCCAAACACGTGAGCCTGAGTATATTTGTTATGTATTTGCGATATTTGTAGAGAACCAATGCCCGTTCCGGATGTACAATATAAATTGTTTGGACTGAGCTACTGCATTTTGTATACGATTACTGCCATATCTTATTTTCCGGGGACAGAATACGAACACACAAAGAGTGGTATAGTGGTATAGTATCCAGAATGAAGCTTCCTATGTGGTCGAAGAATTGCACCATACACTGGTAGTTTTCAATTTTAGGTCAAAAAAGCAATCCAATGTATTCCCTTATATAAATGTTCCATTTAAAGCTGTTCTCTGTTTTTGTCTATCAGGATGGGATAGTACTGATCTGATAACGTATTGTAATATATCGGTCTTCTGTATTGGCAGACGTGAATTGTTAATTCGTCTTAGATAATTTGTGTGCGAGTCGAGTGAAAAAAATTTTAAACACACCCCTATTTCACACCCCAAGACAAGTTGAAATAGTTAACCGTATAATGTCCGTTCATATAAATAGTGACACGAAAAATCTAAAATTTTGTGGAATATCATGAAACGGGTAACGCCTGCAAACGCCCACATGCCGGGCTTGCGCCAGTTGACGCCCGCTAGCGTCAGCAAACGCCCTCTAGCGCCGACAAACTCTCGTCAGCGCATTGTGCTGGTGTCAACAGATGATGACTGGCTATTGAATATATCTTACGTGCCGACGACGACAGATGTCAACGCCCGTCAACGCCCGTCAAGTGCAGGCTTCTGCGCCCGCAAACTCATCAAGTGTGGGCGTCAACGGTCGCCGATGCATTCCGGGAGACGTCGACATCAAAGAGAGAGAAAGCGAACAAGGATTGCGGTTCACATATTGTATTGTCCCCAATGTTACATCGTACCCAAGCTGGGGGAGCCACGGTGGATGCGTTCACAAGACATAAAATTAGAATGATATCAGTCTCAATGGCGCTCTTGTTATTTATCGCACATCCTTGGCGTACATCTTCGGTCATCTTCAACATCTTTTCGCTTCATTTTTCACCATTTAATAAGAACCTTTGTGCATCACCGGCAGTTTTTCTGCTCTTATTATTATCCAGTAAGAATGCGCCCTCCTTCATAATTACAAGCGTCTAGTCCGTCATCCATAATTCAGCCGTCGTCCATTAGAGAATATCCGCGCCCATAATCCAAAGACCTATTCTATATCTTCTAAATTCTGTCGAAAAAATGAGGCTGATGCGGAGTCATGCGGAGGTGACGTCACGATGACGTCACGGATGACGTCACATCTGGTCACGCGACATCCGGGTCACGTCCGGGGTAAAGGTCACATCCGGGTCATTTCCGGTGACGTGACGGCTCAGCAAGAGTTATCTGCCCTACATATTGACCCCAGTGACTTCCAATGTTAATCTACGGGGAATGGATGTATGGGATAGGGGTGGGGTTTTTTATTTTACTATGGGTTGTGGCGCCTTGTTCTTTTTTGTCCCGCGACGTGGAACACGATGAGAGGGGTCTCGAGGCCAGAGGTTGAATTTCGCTGAAAAGTTTAGGCAGGTCTGGGGTGGACATGTTAGGTCCATTCTGGCGCACTGGACAATGTTAGTCCCAGTGGGAAACCCACTCATGGACATTTGCGGTATGAGGTGTGGCCCTTTGTTTTCTTCATCTCGAGCTGTAGAACACGATGGGGGGTCTCGAGGCCATTGGCTGAATTATTTTAAGTTACTGTGCGCATGCGCACTGGTTAAGTAGCGCTGGGTGAACATTTTGGGGTCTAGGTGGATCACTATTGGTCCGATTGGGTAGTGTGAGGTATCAATTTGAAGCATTCGCGAAGGAGCGTCCAACTGGATGGGTGTGGGGTGGGAATATCCTCTATCTGCGCATGCGCAGACAGAGAATTGTGGTAAAGGGCATTGGGATGGAGGTTTTGGGGTGAAGGTGGACCCATAATGGTCCGAATGGGTCGGTTGAGGTATCAGTTTGAAACACTCATTGAAGAGCATCCGACTGGATGAGTGGGTCGTGGGAATATCGTCTATCTGCACATGCGAAGACAGGGAATTGTGGGAAAAGAGCATCGGAATGAACGTTTTGGGGTTGTGGTGGACCTGTAATGGGCGTACTGGGGCGTGTGAGGTGTCATAGTGAAGCTTTCGTGAAGTAGCATCCGACTGGATGGGTGGGTCGTGGAAGTAACGTTATGGCGCTCATGCACAGACCGGGAATTGTGGGAAAAGGGCATTGGAATGGACGTTTTGGGGTCGCGGTGGACCCATAGTGGTCCGAATGGGCCGTATGGGGTACCAGTTCGAAGCACTGGTGGCTACAACTGGACAATTGTATAGTAATCTATTCTTAATGCCTTGACGTCTTATCTTAACGCTACAAGTCTCGTGTGCTTTTGTCCAATCAGAAACCGCCATTTGAGAACGTTCAATATTCGTTCACGTTTGTTCTCGCCAGTGTGATGTATTCTCGGCTGCTCTGGTCCAATCAGAATGGGCAGTACTAGAAAAGGCGCATTGGAATAGACGTCTGGGGGTAGAGATGGACCATCCCTGGACCAAACGGGGCGTGGGTGGTATCCTTGACGTCACTTGACTTCTGCTCCAAGAGCTCCTAGCTCCCAGAATAAAATCAAATTTCCAGTGTGGGTCCTACTAATCACGACCACAGACAACAGCGAGTCACAACGGACAACTACCGACTCAAGATTTGGAGAACAACGAGCCCATTAACCCCAACATAACAAGTATTGTTGAAAAAGATAAACCCGGTAACGCCAGGCTGGGCAGGTGCCCGTGCGACTTTATATTCCACCGCCAGTGGGTGTGTTCTAACCCTCATTGCCATCATTGCTGGTAAAGTCAGTCTTGTCCAACTATTGAACTGGTGTTATGTTGCCCTTTGTCAGTAATGAGAATAGGTGTGATAATGGTAACATAGAGCGAACTTGTGAAATTTTCAGTACGAACAAACATTGCCGATTTTTGAAGACAATATACACCACGATCGGCGCTGGAGGGTAGTCTGCTGTAATAATAAGGAAAAAAGTCAGAAGCGTCGCCTAGCCAAATAAATTTACAACTCCTATAGTATTTGTGAAAGTAATAATACCTGTGCAGTTGAAACCATCACCAAAGTATCCAGAGTTACAGGTACAGATGTATCCTCCTGGTATATTCATACATTCAGCATTGGTGTCACACGGCTCTTCATCTTCACATTCATCAGCAGCTTTGAACAGAAATGTCAAATGGGAGTACAAGATTAGTAACACAATACTGTCTCAATATGTGCTAGTGGATTCCAATTTTCCAATATCAAATTAATAAACAATATGAGTTATCCAGTGTCGGGGAGTGGGATACGGGAATTTATCCTGTTTTCTGGTGAAAATACCCCACGACCGCGAAGCGGGAGTGGGGTATTCGCCAGGAAACAGGATAAATTCCCGTATCCTACTCCCCGACACTGGATAACGAATTTATTTCTACGAGCAGCCTTTTAAACTCTGGAAAGAGACGTGATAAACTGAGTCTAAAACTTGCTAACCAAATACGGAAAAAGTGAGATGGAAAACTGCTGGAGACGCGTCCAATATTTTGAAATATTCGGAATCAGCATGGTATATTTGGTCATATAAATCTTGACTTTTGCTCGAAATTATAAGTCAAAAGACCGTACAGCGCTAGAGTTTGATCGCCGACTCTTCGGCTGATCGGCCGAGCCGGAGTCGAGTCGGCGAAAAACACTGCACAGTTCGCTAATCAAAAAAGTCTGAAAATGGTCTAATCTTGAATTAAACAGCGTGTATTAAAAATGCTTACTATATGCTAACAGTATTTTGATTCATATAACCTAGAATTGTACACGGTAAACTCCCACACCATGCACATTGTACCTAGGTCGATCGTCGAAGACCAAAACTGAGTCAAGCGTCGGCCAGATTTCGTTACCGTTAGCTGTTCAAAATCATCAGTCTCTACTCACAGTCACAGTACACTATCTTTTCCAGATTTTTCTAGTAACTGTCGGACATTTTATCGGTCAGATTTACGGAGTTGATATCCGCAATATTCTTCATTTCCAGTTCTGTCACTGGCACTCCAGCAGCCATGTTTGTTTACACTGAACACGGTGGCTAGCCCCGCCTAGAGGTCAGTCAGTGCAGTAGATTCAAGATTCAAGAATTTTATTGTACGAGACACTCAATGCTAAGCAAAGTACAACGAACGACAAAACATTGTCAACAATTAAATTTTAAATAAAGGACAATAAATTATACATAACAAAGGATACATAAACCATTTAGCTATATCGTATTATTGGTATACAGAGTAGAGTAGGAGACGAATATTTATCCTCACTTCACGTGACCGCTCTCGGCCAATGAAGACCCAGGATCTACTGGGAGTAGAAATAAATACTTTTCTTAGCCATATGAATTTACATACCAAATGATATTGTGAGGGTATAATTACCTGTACGGTTAAAGCCATCACCAAAGTATCCAGAGTTACAGGTACAGGTGTATCCTCCTGGTATATTCTTACATTCAGCATTGGTGTCACACGGCTCTTCGTCCTCACATTCATCAACAGCTTTGTACGGATACGTCATATGAAAGTATATGATTAAGTATAATACTGTCAACCGCCATTGTTGGCCCTTTGTATGATAGGCTACACATCAGTGAACGGTTCGCACCGCAGTGGTCTATTGGTTAGAGCGTCCGCCTCGCAGGCGAGATATATCGATCCTGGGCCGGGCTATACCGGTGACTGAAAAAAAGTCGAACTTGCTGCTCATCGCTTGGTGCTCATCATTGAGAGGTTAAATTAACGACTAGATGGACTGGTGTCAAGATAATAAGCCTGCGCGAAATATCCTGTCTACCAACGTCATGGCTCTTCCATAACGCGATGTAAAAAGTTGGAAGCGACGTTGATTCCCACTCACTCTCTCGTTCGTGCAGGCCCTATTTGATATGGACCTTGGTAGACTGGGTAAGGAGGAGACAGATCGAGGCAACGAATCTATTGTATAAATCTAGTCAGATTATCTAGTCAGACTGAACTGGTTTCTCTACAACATTTGTCGCTTTTCATCTGATAGTAAGGGTAAGATTCAATAGACAGCATTTGCAGCATGGTAACAACGTGGTTGTGAATCTGGGTCCTTAATCCCGACAAACGACGACAGCGGACCTCAACGGCCCACAACGGGTGACAACGGACAACTATGGACTCAAGATAGGACAAAAACAACCACCCATAACCCTGTTAACGCCCAGCCGGGAAGGTGCCTCCGCGGCAGTATTTTCCACCTCCAGTGGTTATATTCTCACTCTAATGAATATCTGATCTGGCAACTTCCGACGTAAATCCTGCCGCATATTTGGGTAGTTTCATTTCCACGTTTCAAGAAAATAAGTTAATAAGAAAATTAAAAAAATGAACGTTACAGGCGATACTCCTTTCAGGAACGTTAATCCTTTCATTTTGAATGTCACAAAAATTGGTCAAACGAAGTGTAGAACAGTGAGAGCCACAGATCGGTTTGGGTCGGAAAGAATTTAATGTCCAACACCGCAATAGATTAAATCAAATATGATCATCTTTATTGCACACATTCGTATGAAAATGTTATTGTGACAAGAGTAATTAACCGCTAGATGCATGTTGTTCCAGCGATAGTATTATCTAGTGGGCTAAGCTAAAAAAGTACCGGTGAAGCGCTAATTATGTATGTTGTTTTATTCGATAGATTGAACAAGCCGGTATATTCGATCAAAACTATTTAATATAGACGACATCAAAACCTTACATCATTCGGCTCCGTGTAGTAGTGGCGCGTAAAGCCTGGGTACCGTTAAAACCATAACTCAAATTATCCAATACCATTACATCCCCCTTTCCCCCAGGAAATCAATATAGAACTTGATCATAAAGTTGGGGTTGCTGTAACGACAAGGTATATGTCCAAGTTCGAATTTAGCCAATTAGATGTTCAGAATTACTTGTGGACAGAATCGAGTAAGTCTCTAGTCCATCAAAAATGAAACATGAAAATGTTCATTGTTCGATGCAGTTAAATCACACAATACAAATTTACACTATCTATGGTAATAGTCCAGTTTTGCCACTTGCACACAAGGATTGTTCACAAGTCTGATTTTTGTGGCTTATGCAGAGAACGTCCAGATCTGGTACGGTATCGACAGTCACGGTTGGTGGGTCTACCAGTTGAACGTTGAACTTCGACGTCAGGTAGTCGCACAGGGACAGAAACTGTTTGTCTTCTGTTACGGCGAAGGACTGGCCATTAGGAGTCTGGACAATATATGACCGCGGTTCCGAGCACGTTTTAGTTACCGTTGCAGGTGACCAAGGTTTTGTCACGTGATCCTGTATTCGGACAGCTTGTCCAGTAATCAGTGGAGGCAGATCAGCTGCATGTTTGTCAAAGTACTCTTTCTGAGTGTCTTGGCGCTGTCTCAAACGTTCACTGATCTGGTCCCTTTGAGCAATGCGGTTCGGGAGAGTACAACAGTTCAGCTGGGCTGGGCATGTGGTGATCGATTGGAGTTGTACGAAGGCATAGCAGAGCCATATCTGCATAGAGTCCACTGGCATTGGCTTTCTTGAGAGTGCTCTTCACAGTTCCAACTGCCTTTTCTATAAACCCATTAGATTGAGGGTAATGGGGGGAGTTGGTCACATGGTCAAATCCCCAAGATTTGGCAAACTCTCTGAAACAGAGTTGAAATGTCCACCATTATCACCGATCATGCGTTCCGGGATGCCTTGATCTGAAAACATCTATTTGGTAGCATTCACAACTGCTTGACTGGAGCAACGGGCTGGCAGTTTCCCCACAAAGGAAAATTTTGAATAGTAGTCAGCCACGACCAGATAGTTATCACCGCCCAGGCTGAACAAGTCCGTTCCAAGAATCTGCCATGGACGAGTGGGCAGTTCATGTGGAAGACGTGTCTCTTTAGTCTGCGACTTCTGGAATTCCTGACATGTTGGGCAGTCCTTGACAAGCGATTCAATGTCCCTGTTGATGTTGACCCAGTAGACACAGTCCTTGGCTCTTTGTTTACATTTTTCCATGCCTTGATGACCTGCGTGTATCTTACTGAGTATATACTCATGCATTGGCCCAGGGATGACTACTCGCTCTCCGTTGAGATTCAGTCCATTTTCGACTGAGAGTTCGTCGAGAAGCGACCAGTAGGGTCTGAGTGGTGCAGGTAGATCTTTTGTCCTCTGTGGCCAACCATCAACTATGACGTCGCGCAGTTCAGTCAGTGTAGTATCTCGATTGGTTTCTTTCCGGAGTTGGTCCAGTCGCTCTGTGCTGAACTGTACGAAGTTCAGCAGCATCCGCCAGCGGCATTTCCTTGCCTGGCCTATACTTGATGAGGATGTCATAATTCTGCAGCCTGAGCAGCATACGCTGTAGTCTCGGTGGTGTTGCTGTCAGGTTTTCCAGCTGGATCATTTCGAGAGGCTTATGATCACTCTCCACGGTGAAATTCTTCTCCTAAACGTATGTATGAAACCGTTCGCACTCGAAAACTACAGCCAAAAGTTCACGTTCTAAGTTCGCGTACCTTCGTCCAGCGTCTTAAAGCGATTTGGACGCACATGCTATTGGTTTACCGTCCTAGATAAGAGATGGCCCAAACCCTCTAGTGGAAGCGTCAACTTGTATGGTAGTTTCCCTGTTTGGGTCGAAGTACGAGAAAGTAGTTTCATGACAGATGAGGTCTTTCACCTTCTGGAAAGCCTGTTGGTGTGATGGAGTCCATGCGAATTCCACCTCTTCTTTCAGCATATCGCGAAGTACTGCTGTGTGATCAGACAGATTTGGAATGAATGGTGACATGTACGCCACGATGCCTTTGACTTCACGTAACTGGTTTTATTTGTTGGAGCTGGCAGCGTTTTGATGTGCTCCACATTGCTAGTGTCTGCATGGGCACCATCTTTGTCATATGTCAGACCATAGAATTCGATTTGCGGCTGTTTGATCGCACATTTCTCACTGTTGAAGACCAAGCCTTCTTCTTCCGCGACTTTCATGAGATTGTGCAGATTTTGATTGTGCTCCTGCTCCGTCTTTCCAAATAGGAAAGGGCACTTTTCCAGGATTTGATCCATTTTCTGCTGGAAGCCATCCTGAGACATGACGAGCCCAAACGGCATTTTGAAGAAATAATATCGGTGGAAAGGATTGTTGAACATCGTGAGCAGAGCGCTTTCATCATCCAGTCTAACAGACCAGTAGCCATTTTTGGCGTCTAATTTTCTAAATTACTGCGCACCAGCAAGTTTGTAGGTTATTTTCTCCAAGGTAGGCGTCTTGTGATGGCATCGCTTGATGGCTCTGTTCAAATCTTTGTGATCCAAGCAAATTTTCAATGAGCCATTGCTTTTCCGAGAGAACGCTAAGCTGCTGACACATTCGGTGGGTTCTGTGACCTTCCGCGGCGCGTGTATTATTGGCTGTGCGTCCTGATTGAGCACAATATGGTACGTACCAGGGAAGTTGCCTATGCGGTCGAGCTGATTTGGGTATATACGCCGAAGATCCTCTACCGAATTGACCGACTGAAGCTTCTCTGTTGGCTTCTCCTGTAGTGTGTGATCAATTTCAGAGCTTGGTAATCCCAGTATTGCAGGTCCCCAGATTCCACTATATAGAATTCAGTATCAGTCCACTCTGATTGGTTGTATCTGCAGGGCATTGTGATTGCACTATACGGAGGTATTTCCGTACCATTGTACGCTGTAAGCACTGACTCGGTTTTCCGTACAGCATCAGATTTAGGATAACCATCAGCAGTCAGTGTATTCGGGTACATGCGTCGATACATTCTGATGGGCAGGGTGTTACCCTGTTTTTTACCTTGACCCTTAGATTGGCAATGGTTTGTCTGCTTGCCAGTATCATATGCACATGTGTAAAGGCTTCATCCCTATTGTCAGTTGCCATCTGGCTGATGATAGATATAGCGACTGAGTTTATGTTTATGTAACCGAATTGATCTTCAAAGTCACCGTCTTCTCGTTGGAGTGAATGCACTCTGGAATTGTTATCATTGCGGGATTTTGACCGATTTTTTTAGCCCCGTCTCTGACTTCTGTCAACCTTTGATTGTGACCTTGACCTAGCCCGGCCATGACCCTTCTTCTCGGGATCTTGTGTCGACTAGCAGACTTTTCTCCAGAGGTTAGGCTTACCACATGCATCACATTTCGCGCCATATGCAGGGCATTTCGTCCGCTGTTGTTGACGATCACAATAGCGACAAGTATTTGTGGATCTACTCGGCCTTTCGATGGCATGGACATTCGGCACTGGACCTGACTGCACACTGCCCAATTGCTGCATATGAGGGAGTGAAGCTTCATGAGTTCTGCCCAATTCTAGGGCCTGATCCAGAGTGAGTAAATTTTCCTTACTCAACAAGTCTTTTTGGAGCTCAGCTTGTTTGGTACCGGTGATCATTTGTTCAATTAGTTTCTCACTAAATTCCTCATCATCACGAAATCCACACTTGAAAGCCTGTAATTTACAGCGCGTCACAAAGTCTTCAATGCTTTCATCAGCGTTTTGTTTGTACTCCTGGAGAAAGAATCGGGCTACACGAAAGTTGGATTTTGGCTCGATTTGTATTTGGAATCGCCTCCAAATTTCTGCCGAATCATTTCGCTGTGTCTCAGTGAGGTTCCAGGAAGTAAATGTTTTCAATCCGTGTTCACTAGCAAACAGGAGAATGTGGTCTGTCTGTTTCCCTTGATGATGTCTCTTACGGAAATGTATAGTTCACATCTTTGTCTGAACATGCTCATGGCACTAACTGGGTCGGGGCTAGAACAGTTCATACGAGGTGTCATTTGCTCAGCCATGTTCAGATGCTTTTTGACTATTTGTGATGAATTTCGACACAGACCCTTTATACTTCATGAAACTATCAAGCCACAGTTTGCATACATTGTATTACGCAGCCGTTGAAGCACAGCCGGTGTCCTAGACAAAGTTTATTATACAGGCTGGCGAGACTAAAAGTATTGTATTATACGTTATGAAGGGTCCAGCTGTTGTACTATAAACATACCGACCGTTTCGATGCGTAATTCCGTACGGCTACACGCCAGAGTTCCTTAATTACTGCAGGAATGGGTTCATCTGGTTTCGTGACGCTGCCACCATGTTGTGTTATTCGATAGATTGAACAAGCTGGTATATTCGATCAAAACTATTGACTATTTGACGACATAAAAACCTTACATCAATCGCCTCCGTGTAGCAGTGGCGCGTAAAGCCTGGGTACCGTTAAAACCATAACTCAAATTATCCAATACCATTACAATGTATTCTAACATGGATGAATTAATTTCATTAAAATGAGTGAATACACGCGTGTCAGCAACCGCATTTCGGAGGACGCATTTTTTCCGGACTCCAGGACTAAATTTTAATTCTGACACACTTCTTCACACTTTTCTGTTATATTGGGTAACTTATTTGTAACATCCCAAGACAACTCGTTCAAAATTGTAAGAGATTGTCAATACATTTCATAATATTTTAATAGTGACGATTTTCATGAACATAGGTCATGATCTTTTGGCCTCAAACTGAACCAATTTATTTCTAATTCATTCGCACAAAACTCATCTGATAATCCAATGTAACCCAATATCATGGTGGCTGATACCTGCCATGTCGTATCATTATACCATCGCCTTATTTTTGCTGGAGCGATGGTACGATGGTACGATACGATGGCACGATGCGATGGTACAATAGTACGATGCGAGGATACGATGGTACGATGGAAATTCCTTCATCGTACTGTCGTACCATCGCATCGTGGATGGATGGATGGATGGATGGATGTACTTGGGCACTCCATGTACGATGGCCACTGATCGTGCGAGCACTCCGTACAACCCGTTTCCCCCGAACCCGCCCTTACCGTATCCCTCTTAACAGTGTCACATAGACGCTGTGTAATCCCCACATTCTTATTAAACAATATACCTTCTCCACATTCAACATAAGCTTATACTCTTCTTTTCCCATAACTACAGAAGTATCACATAATATTTCCATCTGTCAAACCACCTCATTCTCTCTTATCGGACAGATTCTTGTGGCAACTTTAACCAAGTATCCCCATGGACACTCATAATTAAAACTCCCGATAGCCACTCATCCTCCCATCCACTCAACATTTAATATATCACCCATCGAATTTCTCTCCAACCCACTTTCTTCAATATTTGTTCATGCCCCCAACACCCTAGTAATCCTCGTTCTTGTGTCCTAAATGTTCATGTATCCTATTGTTCCCCCTCCTCTCCAGCTTCCCACTGTTAAACTGCTTCCCAAAGTAATCATTCACATTGCACCTAGTGTATCGTACCATCGCTCCAGTAAATATAGGGCGATAGTACGATGATACGACATGACAGATATTAACCACCATACAATATACATAAGTTTGCATTTTAAATACTCTACCCCACATTCAAAGAACTAGCAAGTGAACTCAGGGTTGTTTGACCATGATGTATATTGAATAGACGCACATGCCCATGTAAGCATGTTATTGCATATTTTTTGTGTTTTACTACTTAAAATCTCATGAAGCAAATTACAAGCGTCTGGTCCGTTTATAATTCAGCCGACGTCCATTAAAGATATCCGCGTCCATAATTCAAAGACCTATTCCGTATAACAGCATTAGCACCAAATTTCAAAAGACAATCATAGTATACCTAAACAAGGCTAGTTTTCTGCAAGATATAATCGGTCAACAGTTTCCAATGATGCCGGCAAGACATCGAGATGTTCCAAAAAAATCCAATCCGTATCGCTGATCAGTGTTCTTAATCCATATTATATTCGTTGTATTAAGCATTTTTCATGTTGCTATCACTGTGACTGTCCCGCTGTGCGCCTTTCACCGAGATAAACATTGTAACTCACAAGAGCAAAACAATGCTGAACAAATCATTTATTGCGATGGAATGAACATTCGATATCCTTTAACATTCTACAGCTAGACGGCTATGAGTGAAAGTCCAAGCCCGACTAACAACTGTAATGTATTAATTTCTAGCGAAATATTTTTAAAACACAGCGCTTCCCACTCAGTGTTTGGCAGCTGTGCGTAGTCCGAGCGGTGCGCTTGAGCGGTGTGTAATCTGAGAACTGAGCCTGAACGGGATGTAGTCTGAGCGGTGCGATTGCTTTGTAAGTTCGAGCCTCACCTCGAAACTTTTGGTTGGTTCGTAGTCTGAGTGCTGCATGAGTCTATAGATTAGTATAATAGGACCAATGTCTGAGTAGGCGTAAAAGAACACTTACAAGCAGAAACTAATTTCTTTCAAGACAGGTTTCGTCAAAATATGTGTGTGGATTTGCTTTTGAAACAGACGGACACTGCACGGTAAAAAGAACGTACTGAATTTGGAAAACAAGCAGCCAGAGGATGCTAAGTCCCCCGCCGAAATGGCAGCAATATTTTTTAGCATTGTTGGTCTCGGGGAATATACATGAGGGGGGCAACTGCTACTTTATATGCGTTGGTTGCGGAAGGGTCTTCTTGCCTTCCCAAGTTTTAAAATCAACTCAGAACGGTTGACTGAACGTTGATTGCTTCTGTAATATAGTTTCCATGCAGTGAAGCATGGAAATTATGTAACCGAGAAGCTACCCCAAGTGATATCTCAAGGCATAATATCTGCAAACCAAATTTGACGAGAAGCTGAATGCATCCTCAACCTGTTGTCCGGAAACAAACTTTTAAATTTGCCACCAGGTGTCGCCACCTGTAGGTGCAAGTGGGCGAAACGCAATCCCAAGCATCATCTCATGACATGGTACATGTATCAGCATATGAACTTTGGGAAGGATCGGAAGAGGGGTCTTCAAGTTATTGCCCGGAAACCAAATTTAGATTTGTATGCACAAGTGTGCGAAACACAATCCCAAGTTATTGCCCGGAAACCAAATTTCGAGTGACATTTCAAAGCATTTCAAAGTTATTGCTTGCAGCACAAAAGAACGGAAAGAACCCTAGTGGCGCCACCTACAGGCAGATCTTTCTGAAACGCAATACCAATCAAGGGAATGCATATGCCAAATATTGAAGAAACTAGATACAGTCGATCGAATACGATTGGAGGCATGCCTTTTGCATCTTCAGTAAAGGAAACATTCATTATTTGTGAAGAAAGCAAAAACGTAAAACTTAGGAAAAACATCATTAACATGGCCCCATAAGATGCCTTGAGGGTAGGTACCCACATACAAAATTTAAAAGAATCCATTAAGGTCCAACAGTTACTGTCCAGAAATGCAATTTTACCTTGGCCCTCAGGTAGCGCCATGTGTAGGCAGATAGGCATAAAAAATAATCCCAACCGAGATCTTGAGGCAAGATCCCTTGACACTGGAAATAGAAAATGTTAACTTGGACTACAGGTGGTGCCACCTATAAGCAGATCGACAAGAAAAACAATACCAAGTGAAACCTTCAGGTAAGGTACATGTATACCAAACTTGGAAAGAATTCATTCAAGTATTAAAAAGTTATTGTCCGGAAACATGATTCTAAATTTGCCCCCAGGTGTCACCACCTATATGTGGATCGGCATGAAAAACAATGCCAAACGAGAAATTGAGGCGAGGTACCGACACACCAGATTTGGAATGGATCGGTTCAGGTTTTCAAAAGTTATGGTCTGGAAACACTTAACTTAGCTTTCAGGTGGTCACCCTATCAACATGAAAAACATTCTCAAGCCATATCTTGAGGCAAGGTATCACCACACCAAGTTTAGAAAGAATCCTTAAGGTTTTCAAAAGTTATTGTCTGTAGATGCAAGTTTAACTTGGCCGGAGGTGGCGCCACCCAAAAGCGGATTGGCACGAAAAACAATTCCAAGCAAGATCTATAGAGAAGGGACTCATTTACCAAATACAAAAGCCTGATAATATTGAACATTGAAATTTTGGGGTTGCAATTATCCCAATATTACCCCAATATTGCAGACAACACACAAATTTCAGCTTCTGCCAATATATATTGGAGATATATATGCTCAAACACAATATATGAGGGTCGGGCGAGGGCTAGTTTGTGAGATAGAGGGTGCGGCTCAGCGCCCTGGGGGTGCTCTCCTTGAGGGTAGTGGTAGGTGTGCTGACATGAAAGCCATAGAAAGCTCCCTGTACATGAAACAACCACACTGACAACTGCATGCCATCATCTGTCGGTCCGAAAAACCACAAGGTGGAATTCAATTCAATTCAGGAAATTGATTATATGCACCCAAACTTAAGGAACTCAGTTGTAATTAATAAAGTAAGTTACACATGTGGACACAAATGGTTCGTGCAGAAGCTTTAGGGTAAATCATATGATGTGAGATACACTTATTTGATAGCCAAATTGAAGGAAAAGTTGTCCTTCATTTAAGATGACACAAAATTTAAAAAAAAAATGGCTTCGGTATTTCATGTTATACATCTGAAATAAAATATGGTTCCTGCAAAAGCTTTAGGATAAACATATTATGTGGAATACAATTATTTGATAGCAAAATTGAAGGAAATGTTGTCCTTCATCTAAGATGACACGAAATTCAAAACCCAGGGGTTCGGTACTACGGAAATTCCCCCGCCAGTTATTTCATATTATACTTCTGAAATGAAATATGGTTCCTGCAAAAGCTTTAGTGTAAATCATATGATGTAGAATAGAAGGACTGGACAGCAAATTTAAGAAAATGTTGTCCTTGATTTAAAGCGACATGAAATTCAAAACTAATAGCGAGAAGCGGCAGAAAGAAGAAAAAAAGACAAACGCATAAGGCATCCCCAGGGATGCCTAATTAGACAAAACATTTGAAAGTTATCGCTTGTGAAGAATTTGAATGGAAACGACGGACATGCACATAAGATTAGAACAAGACCCAGTGGCGCCACCTTCAGGTGGATCTTGCTGAAACGCAATACCAACCCACGTTTTGTCACAAGGAGTGTATATGCTAAATTTCAAAGGAATCCGACAAAGCTTTTGAAAGTTATCGCCTGTGAAGAATTTGAACAGACATCCACAGACACATAGAGCAAGACCCATTTTAACTGGAACGGACACGAAGAAGCGAAACTCAGTGGCGCCACCTTCAGGTAGATGTTGCTGAAATGCAGTAGCAACCAGCGTCTTGTCGCAAGATATGCGTATGCCGAATTTCGGGAGAATCCGATGAAGCGATTGGACGTCATCACTTGCGAAAAATTTGAACAGGCGTCCATGGACACAAAGAAGCAAGACCCATTTTGACCCAGTGGCGCCACCTTCAGGCAGATGTTGCTGAAATGCAATACCAACTGGTGTCTTGTCGCAAGGAATGCGTATGCCGAATTTCGGAACAATCCAACAAAGCGTTTGGAAGTTATAGCTTGCGGAAAATTTGAACAGGCATGCACGGACGTCCACGGACATCCACGGACACAAAGAAGCAAGAACCATTTAAAGTCCCCGGCCACGTTGCGGCGGGGGACAATAACAGTTTAATGTGCTTAACATTGGTGAACATAGTGCATTGTCTTCTGTTTTATACAACTGAAAAACGTCTCACCTGTATTATGTTCACAAATATAAGGTAATCTGAATCCACAATTGTTGTCGTTTAACTTGCCAGAGAACCACAAATCGACACAGTTTTCGATGTTTCCACCATTCGGTTCACCTGGATTCCAAGTTCTGGCAAACATTCAAACAATTCATTTTATAGCACTGTTGCGCCAGTATTGCCGATAGCAACATGTTAATTTACAAATTGTAACGTCAAAAGCGAGCATTGCTTGTTTTCTTGTGTTTGTGGAACACTGGCTCTACACACTCAGAAATATTCAGGGAATAATCCTGAATACATCAAGCTGGACATCCACAACTCAATTTCAGGGATTTTACCTGAAATCCAGAGATAATTTTCTGAATTTCAGCAAAAAGATCTCTGAATGAGAGGATTTTCCCTGAAATTCAGGCAAATTTACCACCCTGATTATTAAGTTCCCGACCCTATTCAGGTACGTAAAATCCTCTAAAATTAAGGTAATGTAGCTTTAATTCATGGATGATATACCTGAATTCCAGGAAATTATCCCTGGATTTCAGGTAAAATCCCTGAAATTGAGTTGTGGATGTGCAGGCTGATCTATTCAGTATTATTCCCTGGATATTTCTGAGGGTATATTATTGCCAATTAAATGAGTTTATGTCTAACTGGAATACCTACGTTGTACGGTTGTTTAGTGATGTCCCGTCTACCCATGTCCATCCCGAATCGCCGTCTGGTCTATACAGACCGTACCACCACTGTTTGATATTTGCCAAAGGACGGGTTAAACGTTTCATCTGAGTAACTAACCAATCCTTGTGAAATAAAAAGAAAAATAAAATGTCATAATAATGGCGCAAAATGGCAGACCATGTTGAGTTACCATTACCAACATGACCCGAAGACATCTGAATATCGTTATCTTAGATCAGAATATTTAGTTTCATTGTTCCACAGAAGCCCGCTACGTGTTGTGTTACGTTGGTGCAATTATAGACTGTTCGGGAATGGGATAGCGCAGCCCGCCTCACTTTTCTTCTCGACATTTATTTCAGAAGAATATATATAATGAAGCAATTTCAATATTCGCAGCTGCGTTCTTTGTCACACATATTTAATTTAAGCAATCCCTCTTTCCTGATTTCAAATTATTTAAAAAAAAAACAAAGCATTACCTGCTCCTCCCCTGTTCCTATAACCACTAGATCTCCTGAGTTAGCTTTGCAAGAGAGGCGAGCGTCTTCCCAGTTTTTTTGCTCCTGGGAAGAAAATGGTGTGATGATAGAATAACAGCTGTCTCCCCATCCCAGAGTGTAATTCGCAGAGCTGTTTTGCAAAAAATAAAGATATGCAGAATTAAACGCAACATATAAATGTGGTGGAGATAGATGCCGGCGTACTGACAACAAGTCATATGACCCCACGTGCCACTATTATGACTGCATATCTAAGCAGATCTCACGAACAGACAAAGTATCGCTGTGATGCTTTGTATCTTGGCCACGCTTTTATTGTGCTTGTTCATGTACTCATTTCGGATGCCATGAACAGACGGCCCCTAGCACCGGCTTGAGCGGTATTGAATACAAATATCCAAGAGCAATGGTGTGCTAGCCCTATCAAGTCATCTGATGAAAGGCGATAAACAATGCGACAGTGTGACAGATGGACAGGAAATATTAGTAAAATTAGGGCAGAACTATTCAGAACACGTCTGTAAGGTCCGATGCCAACCAAGCGCTTCATTCTCCATCATACTAACCACTGGCTCAAACTACAATCACATTAAATTATACAGAGGGCAAGCCTCAGGAACGAGACGCCCACTACCAAAATCTCCCCATATACAGATAAGAATTGAAATAACAGATAACGGCTTGAAATACTAGCGTCTAGTCCATTATTCAATATTCAGTCGTCGTCCACAGGAGAATTTCCGTATCCATAATCCAAAGATTTAATTCATATAACAACATTTGCACCAAATTCCAAAACAATCAATCATAGTATACATCAAACTAGGCTACTTTCCTGCAAGACAGAAGCGGTCAACAGTGTTCAATGATGTCAGCAAGACATCATGATGTTCCAAAATTATCAAATCCGCATCGCTGATCAGTATTCTTAATCCATATAATATACGTTGTGAACTTATCTTTAGTATGATGTATCTCGGTCACGCCTTGATTGTGGCTGTTCAAATGAACACTATGAGGATCTTAAAATACATAGGTTCATACGGCCCCTGGACTCCGGTTTAGCGGAATTAGACACAAGTTACGAAACGTACCATCATAGATCTTGCACGGTACGCCATAGATCTTGCACGGTACGCCATAGATCTTGCACGGTACGCCATAGATCTTGCACGGTACGCCATAGATCTTGCACGGTACGCCATAGATCTTGCACGCTAGGCCCTCGCAGTCATATGACCCAACGGGCCAATATTCTGACTACATATCTAGAAACATCTAAAAAATATAGAATTATCCATGTGATGATTTGTATCTCAGTCATGGTAGTTGTGCATGTGAAAATATTGAATAGTATTACCACACGGCCCCTAGCACTAGCTTGAGCGGTATTAGATACAAATAACCAAGTCATCTTGGACATCTTGGTCATTTTGAAAATTTGGACCGTGGAAGGCAGTCCATTTTACACGCATGCCCACTCCGATTGGGTTGCAAGTTCACGCTGACCTGGTCCTTTTGAACCGCTCCAAAACTTTCTCCGACCGCGGTTCGAATAGAGTTGTTCCCCGACCTAAATAGACCGGTCCCATTCATCTGCAGGGAACGGTCCATACGAATCGGTAGTTTTTGGACGTGGGCCGGTCCAGGTCACTAACCACTAAATAGTCGCCTTACTTTAAATTGGCAGAGCACATCTTGAGAAAAATATATTCCCTAATATTCGCCGCCACAAATGACCCACCAGAACAGGTAGCCTGGCCTTTCCACTCAAACATATGGAAAATTCAGCATACATTTCCCACCATTTTTTTTAGAAAAGACCGCCAGAAATAGGGTCATCCAGCCCGAAACCATTACGGCTAATTTAGGAGGAGGCCAATCAACCTGGCCCAGATTTTTTTCGTTTGAAATATGAAAAGTTGGTTTTGATATATTTGAGAGTCAAATATTATAGAAACATTTTAAAATACGTCACAGACTATTCCTCGCCCAGTCAGGTATAATGGCCAATCAATGTTCGTCGGAAGTCAAGTCCTGATAATAATCTTACACCCAGAAACTTCAATGGAGGTTTGTGACCTACAAATAAATAAACCTATTCAGATTCCAATAAACATTGTGTGGCCGAACCAATAACAAACCATCATATACATATGCAAATATAAATGTGTTTCTTCGAATATTCGCAATGTTATCGATTATCACATTAAAGAGATATTTCCCTTAATATATGGACCCTTGAGTGGTCAGAAACTTTTTGAAATATTTCACACCAAAAGATTATTTAATAATTTATTTTCTGGATTTTTAATTTGTACACTTACTGACGCTAACCCCAGAATTTTATCTGTACACACGTGGAATAACGATTATCAACACGAAATCGACCCCCTCCCTCATTGTAGAGGGGAAATAAACTCAAAATTTTACCGCTAATTTTTATCATATCTACAGTTAGAATCCGATGACTGTCGTTTTATGCAGTTATTGACAAACCAGATCAGTCTTACTTTGCAATGATTAAAGTAATTGAATATATTGCCCTAATTTAATGCGTGGGCTTATTGACGAGTACGATCGCTGATGTCGGGGGTGGAGTCGATAAACGAAATGAGCAAATAAACGTTTCCACAGCACAAAATTTATCAACAAAAGGCTTGAAAATAACTCTACTGACACAATAACTCAATTCCTTTATAGTAGCAAGGAAATATTAGGTTTGGGCTGGAAACTGTGGAATACTAGCCCGGGCGTCCGCAACAGACTCACAATGTATACGTTTAGGCTTGAAAACATTCTATCCAGACTGGACAAGCAGACAATTGGATGAAAATAGGAATTTATCTCTGATTCTGTGCCTCTCTGCAGACAAAAAGGCATGTGACAATGAAGAAAGTTTAATTTTCCGTTTTTTTAGAGGTCACAAACCACTAAATAATCGCCTCAATTAATATGTGTTAACCCTACCTGGCCTGGGCGATTAGGGGTGTATCGCAGCCTGGCGGGGGGGGGGAGTGCCCCCCTATATATTTTCTCCACCACTAAGGCTAGAGCGCTGAAATTCACCACACAGTATCTTTGGTTCAAGCTCTACCGGGAAATGTAAAAAATCCAAGATGGCCGCCATGATGACGTCACAGTGACGTGATCTTCTCGGAAGCCATTTTTCGGCCTTTTTGGGGTCGATTTTTCGAAATTTTCATTTTTCCGATTTTTCTCTCGAAAAGAATAAAATAAAATATAGAATAATTAGTTTTGCGTAAATAAAATACTTTCAAGGCCTTATGGCAAGGAAAATGTTAAGAAATGGAGCGAAAAGATTGAAAAACACGACTTTCGCGGATACCACATGGCCGCCATTTTGAATTTACCCATGATCCTCTGCCCGGGGTATATGAAAATAAGCTTAAAATGACCCCAATAAGATAGGCGTTAAAGTCACCACGTTTCAACCTCCTCGGTTTCGTCGTTTCGGGGTAGCAGAGAAAAGTTCACTAGGGGGTGGGGCACTTCCCCCCCCAGGCCAGGTAAGGTTAATTGGCAGAGCACATCTTGATAAAGCTATATTCCCTAATATTCGCCGCCACAAATGACCCCTCACACCAGGTAGCCTGGCCTTTCCGTTCAAATATACGGAAAATTCAACTTACATTCCCCACCATTTTTCTGAGATAAGACCGCCAGAAATAGAGTCATCCAGCCCGGAACCATTACGACAAATTTCGTGGTCAATCAAACTGGCCCAGATTTTTTTCCGATTAAAATATGAAAAGGGTTTTTTGATATTTTCGAGAGTTAAATATTACAGAAACAGACCATTTCTGGCCCAATCAGGTATAATGACCAATCAATGTTCGCCGGAAGTCATGTCCTGATAATAATCTTTACCCGGAAACTTCAATGGAGGCTGTGACCTCCAACGCTGAGATAGTTAGATCGCGTACACGGCCTGTTTTGACATGCTCCCTTAGATAGGAAAAACGGACCAAACCCGGAAAATATTAATAGAATGCACGTTCTTATTCAGAACACACGTCTGTGAAACCCGACACTCACTCACGAGTATATAGGAGGATACAGTAAAAACACAAAAAATGGTATGCATATGTTTCCAACAGTGCTTCGGTATAATGCAACTTTTCTTAATTACATCTCGTGAGGTCATTGCATTAAAATAATGAACCTCGACCCTGGCCCATTCAGTGGACTGGCCTGACCACCAGAATAAGTGGAGCCTTTCTTGGGTCAACAATGTGGTTTTTCAAATGTCAGAGTATTCAATATAAAGTTGTATAAACGCCTAAGAAATTTTGCCTTATTCTATTCTGTATGGGGCAATCCAGGATGAATGTAATATCTCTAATGTACATCGATTTAGATATACTCTAACCGTAAATACAGGTGATGACGCAGTCCAAGAAATCAGCAGAGACGTGGCCGTTCGATCGAGTGATTTATGACCTCATGTGGTATAAATTGAGCAATATAACTTCGAAAAATTCCGAGTCTGACATGAATTTAATTCCTGTTCAAGTTCCTATGAAACAGGAGAGTGGCTTTTCAAGAGTGGCTGGACAACGAGTTCTGGTTTAATCGATAATATATTTCACATGTATTGAGCTCATATCTTGAAACGTTTCCTCTATGGTAGTACAAATTTGACACTGCCGAGCTATGTCTCTAATTCACTGAAGTCGCATAGACGCATAATAATTACTGACATCCTGTGAAACTGAAATACTAGCTGTTACTTTCACCAAGCGCCTCCACTCAAAGTTTCTCAAATTTGGCGATACATATCGCATGCTGATAGCAAAATACGAACGTAGCGTGCAAGATCTATGGCGCTACGTTTCGTAACTTGTGTCTAATTCCGCTTAACCCGGGGCTAGGGGCCGTATGAACCCATGTACTTCAAGATCCTCATGGTATTCATATGAACAGTCACAATCAAAGCGTGACTGAGATACATCATTCTTTAGATGACGATTTTACAACGAATATTATGGATTAAGAATACTGATCAGCGATACGGATTTGATATTTTTGGAACATCATGATGTCTTGCCGGCATCATTGAAAACTGTTGACCGCTTCTCTCTTGCAGGAAACAAGCCTATGTTTATGTATACTATGATTGTCTTTTTGAATTTGGTGCTAATACTGTTGTATGGAATATGGAATAGGTCTTTGGATTATGGACGCGGATATTCTCTAATGGACGACGGCTGAATTATGGATGACGGACAAGACGCTTGTTATTTCAAAATACTCAGGTGTTAGATTTGAGGTATGTGATATACTTCAATAAGCATAGTGCATACATGAATGCCTAACGTTGAACTGGACAAAAGTTGAACACTCAAATTATAGCGACTAATTTCTAACCTCCAATCATGGCACTATGTTTATCTATTTCCACATAGTACTTAATTCCAGTGAGAAACCTTCCCTTTTAGGAAATGAGGTATTGCCAAATGATACTATAGATTATCTGCAAGGCCTCGCTTCAACGTATAATAAACAAACCTGATTCCTATATCTGATTGACCTGGGCACAAACAGTAATATGAACCATCGGTGTTCCTACATCGGCTCACATCTGCACAATTATGCTGACCGGTTAAGCATTCATCCACATCTGTAAAACAACAATACATGTATGTTTAAGAGTACGTGTGAGCCTTACGTTGCGAAAGTTGATGATTGAAAACTAGCGATTCCATGGGGTTTGAACACATGGGGCTCAGAAGGGTATTGTTCATGTCGACAACTTGTATCTCTAACAACGTTTCCTCGTGTACTTTAATATGGAGGAAAACTTAGAATTTCACTGTGAATCTGCTCAAATATTTTATATACTTACCCGCCGACATGGTATATTCCCATGAAACAAGCAACTGGAACAAAAACGACGAAATCTTCATCTTTGATAAATCGCTTAACTGTTATAATCCTAACGACTGTTTCTTTCTTTGTGAACACCGTTTAGCTACCGACGTACATATCCCTTGATGTCTCTCCTGTATATGTGCTGCATGTATTTCGACGCATGTCCCCGAAATCCATGTTGTGGTATCGTCGACTGCATCTCACAGTACTTCACATTGATAGTGAATCTCACAGAACATTTTTGGCGTCTACTCGAAAGTAACCGTTTGTGAATGTCTAACGTGTGATAAAATGTGGGGTGACTATTTGCTCATATCCCACCCGGCCATGGGAACCGTATATTGTATATAGAACAATATCACGAAGATGCCTTAACCTTTTAAATAAATCACTGCGTGAATGGATCAAGTTTCCATTTCCTGGAACTGGCCTAAAACCTATTGGAAACTGTGTCAATACAGTTTCCAATAGGTTTCCAGTGAGTTTCCGGAATTGGAAACTTGATCCATTCACGCAGTGAACACAACCGGGGCACTTCCTTGTCACAAATCTACAGAGCTAAGATTATCACACAATTTTCACAATAGTCACCGCTTTCAATGAGTAGTCATGATCGCGAACACCATGGTCTAATCTCTTTGATGGACATATAGAATTCAGCGTATAAAACACATCTTTGATCGATTTATATATGTCGACTTTGATCATGTTGATAGGCATATAGAAGGTAATAAGTATAATATAGCAGAAACATGTGACAGAAAACAGCAATGTACCAGAGTTGAATCCTCTCATATCCACCATGATATAACCGGGAAGTATCTATTCAGTTAACCATTATTGCTGAGACACCACTCAACACTATGGACAAAGTTTTAAAGTGAGCTCCCCTATATCGGGTCTTTTTATTGCCGCAAGCAACTCTCCGTGTTTGTGACGATTGAATAAATATGGAACTCGGCTAGTACAAAGTATTAGGGCTAGTTTAGTGCGTTATCCTCACATTTCATTCCCAGTCATGAATGTGTTTCTCCTGAATAGACTGTATGAACAAAAATGAAAAATATCAGTCCATAGGTCCTTCAGAAATACATGTACATTGGCACAGGACAGTGTGAGCTATCTGTCGGATGTTTACATATCTTCCGAAGCAGCTGTTATAGTCACGAACATGTTCAGATTTAGACAAGGAAGTGAAAATATGATATGTCAATGTCTCGTGATAAACTATACACCCGTTTAGTAGAACCACATTGTAATTGAAAGATAAACATGCGCACCCTGCAATCATGTTTAACTGTTTGTCTGTGTCTAACCAATTTATAACTCTTTGTATAGTCCTCTATTGGCAACTCTCTAGCATTTGTCTTATAGATTACGTCTTGAATTATGGATGCGGAAATTCTTCATGGACGACGACTGGCTACTGAATGTCAAATCGATGCTGGTATTTGGATCTACCGTAGTCGGGGGTGACACTCACCACCACATGAATAGTTTCTCTACCTTTAACGACAAAAGAGTTGAATCTCACACAATAGATTTTAATCAGGCTCTGCGAAAAAATATTCTGATAACACCACAGTGACGTCATCTTTCAGCAGGTATTTTCAGACGATTCTTTTGTCGTTCGTTTTAAGATTTGGTGATGTCATAAAGTGAACTTCAGATAATGATCTAAAGTTCTGCTGTAAGATTAACAGAGCTGTTAGTCTAATCTCTTTCAAACTTATTGAAATTGCATATTTGTAGCATGATGAAAACTGCTAAAGTTTGTTTTTGGAAAAGTGCTTATTATTTTCAGCAACACTGTTAACATAGCAGCGAGAGTAGTGATGGTTTCATCTTGTAAATGGCGCGGGTTATAAATTCTTATGTTTCTGGAGATTAAGTTTCTGGAATGAAATAAGTTTCGTCACTGGTTGCTATAGTAACCATAATTCGGGAACTATTGGTAGCCAAGTTGCAAAGGGGATATCCAATAAACTTCTTCATGAAATATAAAATAATCAGAACAAAAATGTTTGTCCAACATAATTATCTCTTTTTCACTGCCTGGCATTATCAACGCTCATTTGCATGCCAAATTATTATCAGAACCAATAAAACGCAATCAGTAAGAACATTTTCATGAAATCAATGATAAAAGCTAATGCACTTATTTTGACTATAGCCATTAAATAACACTGGATGGCAGAGCTGTTAAGGTTTCTGTATCGGATCGAAGCTTCAACTGGAGTACACAGTCGAACCTACAAGTTGGGGGAATACGAAATTATGAAAATCAGTACATTGTAGTAAAAAAGCAAGACTTTTTAAAACTCAAGCCATTTGTGGTGAAGTAGTGCTGATTGGCTTTTGGGCATTTTCTCCGTTTATTTTTTCACCAAAAAGTGATTTTTCTCGTTCTAGTTTCTCTGGTGTTATTTTATGTACAAACATGAACTTTGGACACAATATTCCAATCATGTAGATCTTCAAAACGTTGCCTCAAATTTGGCCCGGTTCATGAATTATTTATGATTTAATGGAGAGGGGTCGAGTTTTGTAGATTTTTCCAATCTTTCAACTTTGCACGACGACGAAATAACTTCTAGGCCCTAACTAAAATAAAACTGAGGCAATCTATTTTTATTCAAATGGTAAAGTTCATTTTTCCAAAAAAGCAAGTTTGTTTGATGACGAGAGATCCTGAAGGATCTTGGCGCCCACCATTGTCCGATAATTGTAAGCTAATAACAAGAGGATCTTTTTGCCCATTGTTACTAGGAACAAGCGATTGATTTGTAATTTTGTTTACAGAATTTCGAATCGGAGCGAAAAAGATCGGAAAAGGGACACTGGAAAACACCAAGATATCTTTCTAAGTTTCAGGAGTTTCAAGTTAGTCTGAAAGTGAATGTACATGTACAGAGGATCCTTCGTCTTCGTTTTGCAGTATTTTTATTTTTTTTATTTTTGCACGTGTCATCATTTGGGTACTGGAAGCGAAGACAAATATCTCTTTGACACTTTGGCATGAGCTATGATTACAAGCGTCTAGTCCGTCATTCATAATCCAGCCGTCGTCCATTAGAGAATATCTGGGTCCATAATCCAAAGACCTATTCCATATTCCATAATAACAGTTTTAGCACCAAATTCAAAATTACAAGCGTCTAGTCCGTCATTCATAATCCAGCCGTCGTCCATTAGAGAATATCCGCGTCCATAATCCAAAGACCTATTCCATATTCCATATAACAGTATTAGCACCAAATTCAAAAAGACAATCATTGTATACATAAAAATAGGCTTGTTTCCTGCAAGAGAGAAGCGGTCAACAGTTTTCAATGATGCCGGCAAGACATCATGATGTTCCAAAAATATCAAATCCGTATCGCTGATCAGTATTCTTAATCCATAATATTCGTTGTAAAGTCGTCATCTAAAGAATGATGTATCTCAGTCACGCTTTGATTGTGACTGTTCATATGAGTACCATGAGGATCTTGAAGTACATGGGTTCGTACGGCCCCTAGCCCCGGGTTAAGCGGAATTAGACACAAGTTACGAAACGTAGCGCCATAGATCTTGCACGCTACGTTCGTATTTTGCTATCAGCATGCGATATGTATCGCCAAATTTGAGAAACTTTGAGTGGAGGCGCTTGGTGGAATAGCCCTGTTTTATAAGTTTCTGCAACAATGTTTTGTGACGTTGATTAAAATCATCACATTTAACACAGGATCTAGCAAATGCTACTAAGCGAGATATGTATACGCCATATGCAGGTCCCACTGGAATATTACTATCCAGAAAGGGATAGTTTACGATGTCGAAATTGTAATCATAGTATACATAAACATAGGCTTGTTTCCTGCAAGAGAAAAGCGGTCAACAGTTTTCAATTATGCCGGCAAGACATCATGATGTTCCAAAAATATCAAATCCGAATGGCTGATCAGCACTCTTAATCCATACTATTCGTTGTAAAGTCGTCATTTAAAGAATGATGTATCTCAGTCACGCTTTGATTGTGACTGTTCATATGAGTACCATGAGGATCTTGAAGTACATGGGTTCATACGGTCCCTAGCCCCGGGTTAAGCGGAATTAGACACAAGTTACGAAACGTAGCGCCATAGAACTTGCACGCTACGTTCGTATTTTGCTATCAGCATGCGATAAGTATATGATACATACTTAATATTTTATAATTAGGAACGAATGCTAATTCTGTTCTGTTTACTGGGCTAGTTTGAGACATATCTTTTAAGACACCATGCTCGAAAATAGTAAGATGGTACAATACTTAATACTGAAGGGATCCGGTCCGCGCAGCAAATTTGAAACTTCGAAAGTGTCTGAATCCTGATTATCTACCTTGGATCGAAACATGCAGTAGTCTATAGTTGTCGAGTTGTGACGTTGTGTCACAAGAGTGACGTCCCTTCATGTAGCCGACCCCCGGCAGACGAAACGGTGGGGCAGTTCACTTGCAAACTGCATGGACTAAAGAAAACTCGAAGAAATACTTTTTAATTCCGAATTATTTGAACTCCTTGATATGGAAGGTGAAGGTACGGATATTCTCTATAATCAATATATAGAATATGCCCCACCGTATCATCTCTTGTGATGCAATGTCACAACTCCGAAATACTGTATTAATTTGAAGCGTAACTTGGATTTTCGAATCGGACCAAAAAAGGTATCTTGAACAACTAGGTCCCATGTGGGACCTGTGTACCAAATTTCAGAAAGATCCATGCAGTACTTTTTGAGAAATCACGATGGGGGAAATCCAAGATGGGCGCCTGGTGGCCATATTGGATTTTCGAATCGGATCTAAAAAGGTATTTTACACAACCAGACCCCAAGGGAAACCTATGTACCAAATTTGAGAAAGATCCCAGCAGTATTTCCTGAGGAATCACGATAACAAAGTTGCATGAGGAAATCCAAGATGGCTGCCTGGTGGCCATATTAGATTTTCGAATCGGACCAGAAAAGATATCTTGCACAACTAGACCCCAAGGGGATCCTGTGTACCAAAATTTGATAAAGATCCATGAAGTAGTTCCTGAGAAATCGCGATAAAGTTTCATGAGGAAATCCAAGATGGCTGCCTGGTGGCCATACTGGATTTTCGAATCGGACCAGAAAAGGTATCTTGCACAACTAGACCCCAAGGGGAACCTGTGTACCAAATTTGAGAAAAATCCATGCAGTTCTTCCTGAGAAATGACGATAACAATGTTTCATGGGGAAATCCAAGATGGCTGCCTGGTGGCCATATTGGATTTTCGAATCGGACCAGAAAAGATATCTTGCACAACTAGACCCCAAGGGGAACCTGTGTACCAAATTCGAGAAAGATCCATAAAGTAGGTCCTGAGAAATCGCGATAACAAGGTTTCATGAGGAAATCCAAGATGGCTGCCTGGTGGCCATATTGAAAAGGTATCTTGCACAACTAGACCCCAAGGGGAATCTGTGTACCAAATTTGAGAAAGTTCCATGCAATACTTCCTGAGAAATGACGATAACAATGTTTCATGGGGAAATCCAAGATGTCTGCCTGGTGGCCATATTGGATTTTCGAATCGGACCAGAGAAGATATCTTGCACAACTAGACCCCAAGGGGAACCTGTGTACCAAACTCGAGAAAGATCCGTAAAGTAGTTCCTGAGAAATCGCGATAACAAAGTTTCATGAGGAAATCCAAGATGGCTGCCTGGTGGCCATATTGGATTTTCGAATCGGACCAGAAAAGATACCTTGCACAACTAGACCCCAAGGGGAACCTGTGTACCAAATTTGAGGAAGATCCATGTTGTAGTTCCTGAGAAATCCTGATAACAAGGTTTCATGGGGAAATCCAAGATGGCCGCCTGGTGGCCATATTGGATTTTCGAATCGGACCAGAAAAGGTATCTTGCACAACTAGACCCCAAGGGGAACCTGTGTACCAAATTTGAGAAAGATGCATAGAGTAGTTCCTGAGAAATCGCGATAACAAGGTTTCATCTGGAAATCCAAGATGGCCGCCTGGTGGCCATATTGGATTTTCGAATCGGACCAGAAAAGGTATCTTGCACAACTAGACCCCAAGGGGAACATGTGTACCAAATTTGAGAAAGATCCATAAAGTAGTTCCTGAGAAATCGCGATAACAAGGTTTCATGGGGAAATCCAAGATGGCCGCCTTGTGGCCATATTGGATTTTCGAATCGGAACAGAAAATGCATCTTGCACAACTAGATCCCACGGGGAACCTGTGTACCAAATTTGAGAAAGATCCATAAAGCAGTTCCTGAGAAATCGCGATAACAAGAAATTGTTTACGGACGGACGACGGACGACGGACCACGGACGAAAAGCGATTTGAACAGCCCACCATCTGGTGATGTTGGGCTAAAAACTGAGAGAGCTATTAGCACGTCATTTTGAGGTCTATACTTTTCTAATTGACATAATTTATCTCTAAATAAATCGATTATTGTAAACAGTTTGAGAAAGTTATTTATTTATCTAAATTGCTGGAATCAAGGTCTTTCAGAAAAATGTATACTTTGTATGGATATAAAAAAGCACTGCCCCGTGATTAAGCAAAATGATGATACGTACACGTACACAACTGGAACCCGATACAGCAACCTTAAATTGGTGTAATAGACTGTGAGCCAACAATTGTAGTATCTCACACTCACCCCACCCCCATTTGCCGGCTATGCTTTTCTGAAAGCCTATCATATGGCTAGTTGAAAACAGCTTGTTTGCACTCTGGTCATTCGGTATTTTTGGGACTAACTGACTAACATAATTGACAAAATACCATTGCGGTATGGAAATCAATTTCCGAAATGGGGTTACAGATAGAAATGCACCAATATTAAAAAGCTATAATACTTTAAATTATGGCTATAACGCATTAAAAGTTTGACGCGGTTATGACGTCATAATGCGACACTATTAATTTTATTCAAAACGATATTTTCGAACTCCTCTGAGCTTAATAATCAATATCATAAATAATCACATTATGTTTGCTCAAATCTCCTATAAAAGTATTGAGCATGCAGGACTGATCATCGAAAATATTTTTTTATCTTTAAGAAAATATATTTAGGGGCTGTTAGCATATTGTAATGCGATTGAAAGAACTTCAAGGGTATTGTACCGTATTATATGTTTGGGTAGATCATTCACATCCGAGGCATCGCTTACAACGGAGTGCAGTTGATTTGGTTTCTTGATACATATGCCAATATTAACGATACTATTGACTTCAAAGTACGCCCGTATATTTGACGTGCAACAATCGGCTTCCTGGAATTGATTGCATGGGATTTCAGGAGTGAGTGAGTGAATAGGATTTAACGTCGCTTTCAACATTATTTCAGTCCTATCGCGAGGAACCAAATAAAACCTAGCCAAGTTGCGTTCCTGCTGTTTCAATGAAGAAAGAGGGATTTCAGTTATGTTTAACAATATGACCTAAGTTTCATGCTAGCTTAAAATATACCAAAAGTGTGGCAGCAATCCACAACCAAGAACTGACGATATGACAGAGAGGACAAATTTTTATAGTTAGACCGACTGACTCGCCTAAAAATTAATATGTTCCCATTTTTTGTTTGCCATGAGTTGACCTAGAATTGAAGATACCTCAAATACAACAAATGCTAACAAAAGATAACAGGCTAGAACGGATAAACAAAGATACCACAAAAAGGTTTATTATATGGGTATTCCCGAAATATGTTTCATCCCAATCCACATTCCTGAACTGGAGTTATTAAGTATATATACATAACAGTTTCCAATGCTTCGTGACATTGACCCTATGACCTTAAGAATAGAAAATGCTTCTACTCAAAAAGAAATTATGATTTCAATAATTTGCTGATTTGTGACAGACAGTAATCGGTTGACCATCAGCTTGAGGTATCCCTAAGGACTTCTCACAATCCACGTCGTTGAACTCCAGCGAAAGCACCCACATAACTATTTCAATAGTTTCCTTAATTATTTTGGGTCACGGTTACCGTGACCATATCAATTTTGGTACTCGACATGTCATCTCCCACGAACTACTCCACTCGCCAAAAACGTAATTTTCTGATTTATATGCCATTTGACCTACTTATTTCAATCTAACTTTCCCTCATATAATCGCATACCTACTCAAAACAATGAGATTTAAAAAAATGTATTTGTTTTAGCCAGTAAGTATGCTACGTTTTTACGCGACAGATCATTCCCCCTTATTTACATGATCTTCCATTCAAAACAAATTAATCAGATGGATGGGAAGCTGTCAGAAACAGAGGTCAGACTCGAAACCTGGGGGACGGATTGAAGGAAGGGAATCGACATCACATAAAACCTCCGCTGTTTGGTGGGCGTATACAAGCTTGTAGGAACATGGATGATTTATATCCAGAAACCATCGCATGACGAACTTTATAAAAACTAGGATTATTCAGTTAGAATTTGTGAATAAGTGGTAACTATAAAATCTGTTTACTTTTTACTTATATGCTGATACGGTAATATTGACTAATTTCCTGCATGTACTGACATACATTTTCTGGCAGGTTTTATTCTGGCTCGAGAGGTAACCGGAATATCTAAATCCAATCTAGATTTAGACCGTTGACACGGGAGAAGAATTAAAAGGGGAATGTTACCATAACCAACGTGGATAAGGAAAGAACACACCAAGACATAAATTTGTGCAAACAACAGATCTAGAATTTATTTAGATAAATCAACTCCTTAATTAAACATTCAGGCGGATATAGCGCACATATGGAAATTTTGTATATAAAGATTCTAAGCGCAAATATAATGTAAACAGTAATTTTAGAAAAACACACATAATTTAACTTACCTAACTGGCTAGGTTGAGCAACACAAGGCGACCGTATCCAAGAAGACTTTTAACCAAGGGTATTTTGATCTTTGAAATCTTTTCTTATATAAAGCCGAAAGTTTTAATCTAAAATGAGATCTAAGAGTTATCACCTGGAATTGTTCGAACCAACCTATCTAAACTCACGGGTAGCCGACTTCTTATAATTGCTACCGTGAACAAATTGCATTTATGTTAGGTGGAACTAAGAGAATGAACCATTAATCCCATGGTCAGTTGAACACTTCTCTTTGAAGATTCCGACTGGTCACTGTCATTTAAAGAATTTATTGCTACCCGAATAGCTCAACTTTATTGACCAGTGTATTTTAGTGACCTAAACCGGGAAATGAATGTAGATAACACCAGAACATTGACCATGCAATTGGTTGCCGAATCTATGAGTTCCCCCGTATCATATTAAAACAACATACATGTATATAATACATATGATACATAGGCTTAATGCTCAAGTGACAAATAATAAAAGTTCCAAACCTTACTAATGAATATCATATTAATCATACAGTGAACTAGCCGAAGTCGCTTACTACAATGATTCATGGTACATGTATAACCAATTATATAAAACTCACCATATTGGCATTTAGTACAGGAATCATTAATTATATTATAATATACTCCACATTTATTTCAACTTTATTTATATTTAGTTTTCTTTATTTAATATCTAAATCTAGTAAATTAACTTTACTATATAAAAGAGAATAAATATATTAAAAAGAAAACTAATTTAATACATGATGTAGTGTCTCAATGTAGTGTCTTATAACAGTAACCACTTGAATCTGACATACTATTCTTTGGTTGGAGTTCATGAATTAAAATATAAAATAAACTCCATAGCTTGCATTTTAACAATCATATCTTCAGTTTTCTAACTATTTGCAAACAATTTGTGACTCAGATATGTAATTGTGAAGACATTGATTTGTGCGGACTCGTACATGCACATTGTAAAGTGCCATAGAAATGAGACGAAGCGGCATGTCATTTACCTGTGGAATAAGTAGTAATAGGCAATAGAGATGGCGCCTTCAGAATCAACATTCACATGTTTAAACCCTGAAAGCTTTTTCAATGAAGTTAACACATTGGTTCGTCATATCTAAGTAAGACTGAAGTGTAAAGTAGCCTGGTATAGGTACAGCCATAAATCTTTAATTTCGATAACAATTTTCAATTTCAATAGTAGTTATTAGACATATAAAGGCTTTACTCGTATCTGAAATAGTCCCCACAATGTTCCCATATTTTGAGTCTGACGATTGTAGAACAGTCTGAATTGATGAGGACACTGATGGGTTTATAATTATTTCGGTCCATTTTATAATTATTTCTTTTTGTCGCTTTCGTGGTTTTCCACAAAATGCTCACTCTGTACTAGTGGATGTGTAATAAGATTATGTGCTGAACTATTTGATATGGTATATCGCTGCTAGTATCTGTACTGGAACGACGTCAGTTGATAAAGTTAAGAAGTTTTTCTCCTTCTTTGTCCTTTTATGGAAGAGGCTCATAGATGGCGTCATCTGGAGCAATCACAATATCACTTCGCGTAGGCCCAAGATGTTCATAAGTGTCCTGCACATTGCCGTTTTCATTGTTCCAGATTTTAGCGTCCTGTGGAAGGTGGGGTTGGGTTACGACCATTGGGTGTAGATTCCCACTTTGCTCTGCATTCATCCGTCTTCTTTTGCGCCTGCAACACATTATAAAATGTGATAAAATATTATAGAAGACACAAGATTCACCTACTAAAGAGTACACAAGATTACTGAAATATGTATTTTAGCAAAATTATCGCAAGTGAATTCCCTTTGAGGCGTTTCAAAAAGTATATCAACATGAATTGACCCATTAGAAATGATTTACAAATTCGATGTCCAGAAGCCAGTCGTCGATTTTGGAAAATTTTAGTATCCATTAATGCAGAGGCTTTATTACAATCAAGGATTAGCTCTAACGGAGATCACACATCACAGGTTAGATCACACAGAACAGTCGCTCTGACCACCTCGGCCACATCGCCTCCCATATATATGTAACCTGATTTATAGACGTGAAACTGTGGGACTCGACGAGGTTGATCCAGATCTTTGGCCCTCAATAATACAATATTACCCTGGGCCTGTGGAAACCAGCACAATTCAGGCACGTAGGGCTCCCGCGGCTGACCTGGGGTATCTTTGCGCACATCCTAGGTCATGGAAAGAATATGTCTCAGCTTCTCAGACACCTTGTCGTAAGAGGCGACTAACATTGGTGCAAAAATACAAGCAGGACCCCTTCATTATGGTACAGATAAGGTATTAATAACCTTGACAATTGTTTTGATCGCCGGTTAGATATTCTGAAAAAAATATCGTAACATCTGAACATTCCGCGCAGCAACTTACCTAACCAAATATAACGTGATAACAATACCACTAATAACAACCACAGCCACAGCCGCACAAACTCCAGCAATTACACCAGTATCAAGTTCAATCCCAGCTGAAAATGAATCAATACCTTGGTGGATTACAAATGCATATGAACGAAGTAAACTGAAAGGATTCGTCTTTTATGCATCCCTAAGAGTGGAATCAATTAATTGCAGTAAACCCCTAAAATCTTCCCTGAATTGCGAGCGATGAACTGTGATCTCTGTGAGTATCAGTAATTGCTCATGCATATCCATATTTCTACTGTGCTTTATTTGTGTACTGTTAAACAGGTATTTGAAATCGGATTTATTTATTCTATTTTTCCGATGCTGTATTTAATATCAGATATGTTTGGAAAACCAGTTTGTAATTATCCTTCTAATTGCAGCCTCATTTCGGCAATTTAAGTATTAGGGCTGCACCAAAAAAAAATGGATGATGAAGTTATCCGTGTTAATCTATCTGGAGTCTTATGGCCTCTCTTGTGGTTTGATTTACCCATTCTGACTTAACCATCCTGTCAGGACACTTACTGATATAGAGCTGCCGAGATTGCCCCGTATTTCTCAGTCTGTATTATGTATTATTACGTCATATGCAAAGAAACTGAAGTTAATACGTACGAGACTCTCTGATGTTTTCATCGACATTTCCGTTCCCTGAAACTAGAAAATAATTGGGCTCATGATTGTATCTTATGATTTATAATATATGTTCAACATTAAAACGCCCGGATGCAATAGGGTAAGGCCCACATCACATAATTGGAGAGAACAGACGGACAGACAAATAGACACGCCTCAAAACTAATAGGCTTCTTGTTTGCCATGGATTTGAGGTACCACTCAAATATAACAACCTGCATTCCCATGTTTTCATTATAACGTGAACATGCCATTTGGTTTTTTTTTCAAATTTGTCACATTGGAATTGGTCCCTTAACGCCACAGTTAATAAGGGTTTGATGTCCTATGGTTTAGATATACCCAAATTCTGATACCAATTCCAAAGCTGGAATAAGGAATCTCGCACAGAAAAAAAACTCTCACAGACAAACGGACGGCCAGATGGACAGAATTACTTCAAACTCAACAGGCCTATTGCGTACACAAGCTTGGAGCATTCTCATAATACACATCCAGAAACAACATTTTCCCTTTATTCGTCTTTTTTGACCTCGTCTTTTTCCTCTTCGCTTCATGGACAATTATATACAAAGTTTGAACCAATTCATTCGCTCGAATAGATTTTCTATTATTTGCATTTATTATTATTTGAGTTTATAGAAATCTAACTCTAGTTTAAGCGAGGATGAGGTGAACTTGACATTTGTCATGTTGGCCTCAATATAAACCAAAAAAGGTTTAGTACAAACTCATAACATAGAAATGGAGATTATACATTTTTTGCAGTTCAGTAGAGGATTAAAAGAGAGTTCTGCAACAGTGGTTGCGGAGGATCGGATGGATCTGCGTACGTTAATCCCGGCGGTGACGTTACTTCCGGTGGTGACGCCACTTTGGACGATTACGTCATTTGTGGCGATGACATCACTTCCGGTGACTTCTCAAACTTGAGATGTTACATGGCGGTCTTATATCGTGACGTGTCAAATCGTAAGAGGCTACATGGCTATTTCAAGAGGTTACCTGGCGTGGCGTTGAAAGAAAATTGGAGTATAAAGATGGTACTAGGCGATCTCAAGATGTAAGGAAAATTGTCTTATGATGCATACCCATGACGTATCGAAAAGCATGCGCGTGGGCCAAGGTGTGATGGACATCTAGAGATTGTAGTGTAAGGTTATTGAAGATGATAACTGTTATCTTTGCTATAGCATAATATTGAGCACAACGAGATGACTGGTGGAGATAGTCGAGTAACAGCTGTCCGCAGGGTATTTTATGATCGTGTTTATGAATGAGATAGAGGACACGGGAGATACATGTTGTGAGACATCCCGGGGCGAAAGTGCCAAAAAGCCGAAAGTATCGTATTGATTTTGATTATATTGCAGGCGTGTCATGTTATAAAGTTATACGTTTACATGTAAATTTTATATGGGGGACAGCTTGACTCGAAGTTACAGTATTAACAAAAATTACACACAACTTAAAATCTGAAAATAATAAAACAATATATGAGACAAATGGTAGACTATGCCTATATCCATCTCCAATACTGGTCAGTATTCATGGTTTAATGAACTGAATTTTGCCGGTGCACAGGGAATCCGGCACAGTCCTAGAAAATTATACGTGTTTGCATTAGGAGAAACTACCATTCATATTATCCGTGTGTACTGAGAAAATAGGTCTTAGCTGAGTTGAGAGGAAGAACTGAACAATCATTCCACAAGCGGACAATATGTTGTTTTACACAAACATCACTGGATATTGTGTGTGTACAATTCCTGGAAAGTAGAAAGCCTATGTTAATCATCTCATTCTTGTTTAGACTATTTTTGAGGTACTTTCCCCAACATGAATACATAAGGAAACATGAAACCATTCTTATATCACTGATTTTGCAGTCACCAGCCAAACACGTGAACCTGGGTATCTTTGTTTTGTATTTGTGATATTTGTAGAAAACCAATGCCTGATACGAATGTACATTATAAAGTGTTTGAACTCAGCTACTGCGTTTTGTATACGGCTAATACCTTACATTACTTTTCGGGGACATAATACGAACACACAAAGAGTCCCATAGCATAGTGATATAGTATCCAGAATTAAGCTTCCTATGCAGTCGAAGAATTGCATCATAAACTGGTAGCTTTCAATTTTAGGTCAAAAATCAATCCAGTTTGTTCCCTTATTTGAATGTTCCATTTAAATCTGTTCTCCGTTTTTGTCTACTGGGTTGGGTTAGTATTAATCTGATAATGTATTGTAATATATCGGTCTTCTGTGTTGGCTAGTCTGCAGGCGTGAATTGTTAATTCGTTAGATAACTTGTGTGCGTATCAATGTGACAAAAAATTTCCCCTTGCTAAGGCAACACCTTGAACCCATATGGCCAGGAAAAGTTGAAATACTTAACCGTATAGTGTCCGTTCATATAAATAATGACACGAAAAAATCTAACATTTGGTGAAATGGTCAGAAACGGGTTACGCCCGCAAAAACCCTCATGCCCCCGCTAGCGCCAGCGAACGCCCGCAAACACTCGCTAGCGTCCGTAAACTCTCTTCAGCGCATTGTGCTGATGTCAACTGATGACGACTGTCTATTGAATGTTGGATATATACTTGCCGACGACGACGGACGTCAACGCCGATCAAATTCCGTCAAGTGCGGGCGTTTGCGCCTGCTAACGCCCGCTAACGTCCGTCAGCGTTCGCAAACGCATTAAGTGTGGACGTCAACGGGTGCCAACGCATTTCGGGATATGTGGACATCAGAGAGAGAGAAAGAGAGAGAGAGAGAAGCAAGGATTGCGTTTCACATATTTTATTGTCCACAAGCTGGAAGAGCCGCGTTGGATACGTTCACAAGATAAAGTTATAGTGATATGAGTCTTAATCGCGCTCTTGTTATTCATCGCACATGATTGGCGTACATCTTCGGTCATCTTAACATGTTTTTGCTTTATTTTTCAGCCTTCAATAAGAACCTTTGTACATCGCCGTCAGTTTTTCTGTTATTATTATTATTATCCAGTAAGATTGCACCCTCCTTCCTCATCAGGCTTGCTACCTACCAGTCCGGGGAACTCGGAGGGCAACATGTCCTTGACAAGCTGTTTCCCATCTTGATAGTGCCGCATTTTTTAGAGCCTTTCGATGCGGTAACGCAACATCCACTTCTAGGTAGCTCTTGGTTTTCATGATGGCCATATGCTTCTGATCTCCCTTCATTTCAAAAGGAATCGAGGAATATTTTTTTCACACAGAGCCATATCAGCTTTTATGATTCGGGGTTGCACGTTGATATAAGCTTCTATAAGATCTCTTCATCATATCCATCTGCCTGGATAGCAGCGGCATGTGTATCAATAGCATTATCCACAATGCGATTCCAAAATGTCGGCTCTCCGTCGTCCGTGTCTTGGTCACTCGAATGTTCGCCTTTCTGTGAAGAACTAATGCTGTCCACGTCAGAGAATGAGTTTTCATCACTATCCCTCTCGTTACCTGTATCAACGCGCAGACTCACTGTCTTCATTAGAGACCTCGTCGGTGTCTTCGTATCCATGGATATTCCTCCGATATCTACTTGGTGAATGATCGATTACACTCCGAGCAAGTATGACATATTGATCTGAACGACGAATGCAAAGTGCAGTAATTTATCTAATGGGGTTGTATTTATGAGTGGGTGTCCCTTATGAAAATATACCACACTTTACCACAAAATACTACAGCAAACTTGTAGTAAAGTGAGGTATTTTGTAGTAAACTATAGATGAGGTATAGTATTTTGTGGTACTCTATAGTTACTACAGTTTACTACAGTGTCATTGTAGTATTTACTACAGCAGTGCTTTAAAATACTACAAAAACCAAAGCATACCACAACTCAAGTGTAGTATTTTGTGGTAATTTGTAGTTTCTACAGTTTACTACAGTGTCCGTGTAGTATTTACTACAGCAGTGTTTACTGTGAGACAGTGGTGTTGAGCTATACTACAAACTGCAACACATCTGTAGTATTTTGTGGTTTCTATAGTTTACTACAGTGTCAGTGTAGTATTTACTACAGCCAGGTTTTACTGTACCGGTATTACAGAGTTGTTAAAAAAAAAAAAAAATAAGCATACCACAATTGTATTATTTTGTGGTTTCTACACTATACTACACTGCCGGTATAGTGTTCACTATAACAGTGTTTTACTGTACTACAGAGTTGTGCTATACTAATAAATCCCAAAGCATCATAACCACAACACAAGTGTAGTATTTTGGACCCTATATGATCCAGATCTTATAGGATTTGCAATTTAATATGATCAAATAGGATTCAATATCAGTCCACAACACCCAAGTAATGTTCTCCATATTTGACTGCTCGTAGTTGGAGGGAGAGATTTTGTACCACCAATCTCCAATCTGCTGCTCATGAGGCATCAAATATCAATTTTGGTAGTTTCATATGAAATTTACCTTAAATTTTACCTTGAATTTAATACAAACTCATGATTGATATTTTCAATAAACTAAGTTACAATTGAATTGTAGGATTAATTTTATTTTCAATATTATGAATATTCTATCGTTATCCTGATATTTGACTGTGAAGTATTTTGAAATGTCATTTAGGAAATGCTAATAAAAATTGACAAAAAAATCTAATTGCCATCATAGTTCGATATCCAAACAAATGCAAGGTCACTGAAAACTAAAATTTAAATATTCTAACTCAAATTGAATTCACTGATAATCTTAATCGGAAATTTATTAAAATTGGAATAAATGTATGAAGTTTTTAAATTTTGATTGTTTTGAATTAAAGTTTTAATTAAAATTGAATTAAGGATGTCCGCTGGTGGTAAATCAAAGTAATTAACTTTTTGAATAATGCTTGTTGTTGCAGTCATAATTGTGTAATATGGGGGAAAACAAAGAACAAATATAGGTCGGTGTGCATTTTTTAAATGGTTTCCCAATTTGAATGATATTTACAAAGTCTCTCTACCCTGAATGGAGGGGAGGTAACTCTGCTTCTTGACACTGACACTAGGTGGCGCTGCACAGAGAAAAACAAAGATGGCGGCCGAATGTTTCCATGTTTTTTGCAGTTATCAGCTTAATGATTTGGAGACAGTAAAAGTCACATTTCCGATTATCTATGGCTGATGGAACTGATTGAGATTGATGGTAAGTACCTTTTGCAACTTGTAGGCTAAAATAGCATTCTAAAGTGATCATTTACGCCAACACTAAAGTGTGAAAAAGATTTGCACATTTGAAAACTGAACAATTGATAGGGCCTAATGTTTTTTATTTGCAAGCTGTAATAGTGCTCCATTTGTTAAGTCTGGAATATTTTGGAATAGTTTAAAATATATTAAGTTATATAAATAACTTTGTCAGGTTTGTATATTACACTGTAAATAACCAAAACATTATACTTCCTTGAAAAGATTGATTTATCTCACTGGTTTATGAAGGAAAGGTGGCTTGTTGGTTGATTTTCTCGTCTTCTCTAATCTATGGGTAGGATAGTTAGGCATATAGTTTTATTGATTTATTGATTTTATTAAGCCCAGTGTAATTAACCTTAGATATAAAATGCTGTCTAACCTTACCAACTTTGAACGCTCATTGACTACGTTGAATGTATGTGTACCATTCTCGAAATATAAATAAATGACTACAAAGCCTGGGTGTCTCCACATGAATGCAATTTAATGCATGAGCTTTTGGCCTTTTTTGACGGAAGCCTTGATCAAGTGAACATAAACAAATTTGAAAATGAAAATATATAAATGTCGAATATATTGACAACAGATATAATATATTACTTTTGTATATCAATTGCATTTACGTAGAGAATGTCAGTTTGCAGTATTATTGAACATCACATATCTAAAACAGTATATCACAAATAAAATTGTAGTAGGCTCTACTGTTGTGGCTCTGAGCTTGACCTTGGGATAATTGCCAATTTCAGAAATAAGCGAACATAAAATTTCACCCATAGCAATGATTGATCTTATTAGAAATTACAGATTTCCACTTTAAATGAAATCCATCTGAACTAATATAAAAAAACTCAGATATTTTAATAGCAGAGAATTGTATTTATTATGATGTTTTCAATTGCTGAACAGACATGTATATTTTGTTAATTGAAATAACCTGTGAACCTCACAAGAATAGATCAGTTTCTCTTAGTGGCCTGTTGTGTAAGGGATTAACCATGCTGGGAGACTCCTGCATAGTTCATTGTAAGAAACCTGAAGGGGATGTTTTTACAATCTCAATGTGTCATTTCCTGTACTGGTATATTTGTGAACATCTACCTTCAATAGACAAATAAACAAAAGGTAGCACCTTTGAGACTTAACTAGTTTATTTCAACAAGAGCTTTCGTAGACACAAGCCTACTTCCTCAGATTCAATAGACAAGCCATTTCCGATGTTTACTTGAAAAACTTGACATAACATATGAATGAATTGATAACAGTAATTTGTGATTCTTTCAAGTCCTGGCTTTCATTTCATACTGTCGGTTTCACAGTCTGAGCTTCCTGTCCTGTCAAATTGCATCTCTCCTCACCACACCATAATGAACAGTTTATCAATGATGTTTTTATTATGTTCACAGCTTCACTGTGGATTCTGGTGAAAGAATACAAATACGCTTACAACACAACTTTGCCCAGTTCCGGGGTAGGCCAAATGTACCAGTGGTGTGTACTATTCCTGACAACCTGAACTTGGGATGCTTTTTATCCAGTTAAGGGCTGAACTATATGATGTGACAAATTATGGTTAGTATCATCCATTGTTCATCATCGAACACTCCATTGTATGCCTCTTGTATATCAATATAAACGTAAAATGGTCTTGTTGCCTAAGCTTTAATACATGTTGTACCCCATTTGTGTACTTTTCAATTTTGATAATTTCACCCTTGTTGGGGGGGGGGCGGGGGGGGAGGGTCGTCTACTGCAGTACATGCTATCATCCAGTTTTACACATTATCTGAAAAATGTCATTTATTAGAATTTCCAGGTTGTTTGGTTACTCAAATGCCCTGTTGATTACTTCATATGAATAAATAAACAGTCCTACAAACAATTGTTTGGCCATGTCAGAATTGAGTTGAAAATTGGTGAATTTATTTTCAAAATAAATCACGATATGATATGTTAATAATTGTTTTTCCCACAGGAGATCACAGACCCTACAAAGAAGATGAGCAAGACAGTTTGTGATGCCTAAAAGAATGAGTCAAACAACATCCTTTAGAAGTTAAAAAAACAGCGACAAGGAAAACTTCCAGTGGCACCTGTTCAAGACGTGTCAGATGAAGTAAGTATAAATTCAACTATCAGGACTATTCAGCTAAATCCCTAGGCTATTATCAAATAATTCATTATTTTGACTATTGAGAACATTGCTCATGAATTGTCTCATCTATTTTACTGATCCCTTTCAGATAACTATTTCTAATAATATTAATTCAAATTTCTCTCAATGTGGACAAAATATGTGGGTGTGGGGCCTATTGATTTTGGTTTTCTTCTTCTTTGTAGGATTCTAGTAACCGAGCAGACCTGAGGGCTCTGCAGAAAGAAGTTGAAGAGCTAAGAGCGGAGAACCAGTCTCTGAAGTCAGAAAACAGGTCTTTGAAAGTCGCATTATCTACATTTACTGGTAAGATTTTAAATTTGAGTTTTTGCAAGTTTGCTAACCATTAAAATGCATATTAAATGACACAGAATTTTAATGGTTAACAAGCGATCACTTGTAAATAATCATTTAATGTAATTAATCTTAGTAAATAATAATTGAATGAGATTTGAAAGTTTTAAAACATTGTTGATCCTTTGTCAACATGATTCTGCAATTTATGACTATTAATATTCTGACTGAATATTATCAATCCAATTGTCAGTACACATTTTGTATCTTTTATTTCACAGAACTGCCATCTGTATTTGATGACATCAAGACCTCGGTGAAGACAATGAAGAAGGTGGCATCACGTCAGACATAGACTCGCCCAGCAGAACCACGTCAGCTGCTGCTACCACATCAGCATCCGAACCCTTGCCCCATCATACGCCATCACCCTCATCACCAGATCCATCAACTGGATCATCCGATGATTTAATTGGAGAAAGACGACATTCATTTCAATATTGGTAAGTATTTCTTACCCATCACAAGAACACAGTAGTAATAATAATATGGGTTCCTTCATAATAACTTAATTAAATTACTGTAATCAAATGCCGTTGTCAACAAGTTCAGACTTGCAGTAATGTCCATTTGAAGTGTATACTAAATAATTTGCCAACTCAAAATTTTTCTTTCTTTTCTCCTTCCAGTTGAAACTCATAGAGTATTCCCCGACAAGAGAGAAGCGGACATCAAAACCAGCTATTCGCCTGAAGCTGAACAATTCTTCGAAGCAATTAAAGAAGTAGTATTTTTACATTAACGAAGTGTTTGGACATTAACTGAGTGCATTTTATGATGTTGTATGGAGCGATTCAGTGCTAGTAGAATAAATATAGTATTATATAAGAAATTATTGTGTTATTTTCGTTGTGTTATCAGGGCGTTGTCATTCTCTGAAATAGATTATTCTACAATGTTGTTCAGTATTGAGGATGTAATATAAATACCCAGTCCAAAGCTCAAAGTCCAAAGGGAAGCTATCAATCTATAGTTTTCTATCAAAATATATATTCTACTATTCTATAACGCTTTTGATTTCCATCAAAATCTATAGTGTTCTATCTAAAGTAATGAAGCTATAGATACTACAAAATTGCATAGAGCTATAGTTAATTTATGGTAATCTATAGTTAATTTATAGTAAGCTATATTTAATTTGTAGTAAGCTATAGTTCATTTGTAGTAAGCTATAGTTCATTTGTAGTAAGCTATAGTTCATTTGTAGTAAGCTATAGTTCATCTGTAGTAAGCTATAGTTCATCTGTAGTAAACTATAATTCATTTGTAGTAAGCTATAGCTCATTTGTAGTAAGCTATAGTTCATTTGTAGTAAACTATAGTTCATTTGTAGTAAGCTATAGCTCATTTGTAGTAAGCTATAGTTAATTTGTAGTAAGCTATAGTTAATTTGTAGTAAGCTATAGAATTTCAGCTGTAGTAAATCCGCAAAAGTACCACAAAATCGATAGTAATCTATAGATTTCAACTATAGATTTTTATGGTAAATTTTCATAAGGGGTCGCAGCGCCATCAGTACACCGATTGGTACAACTCCCGCTATGCATGTGTGGCGTCCTATCCGCTTCGGTGGACGAGAAGCGGCCTCGGTGTAATGGCTTGGCTTCCCAACAACATCCACAAGCGCCCGTTGACGCCAGCAAACGCCCGCTAACGGCCGTCGGCGCCCACAAACGCATTAACTATAGGCCCGAATCCAATATTTGCATAACGTCAAAAAGCAACGTTGCAGTGGAAATGTATCAGGATGTATCAACGTTCCACGAACATGAAGGGGCGTAGTTAATTCTTATTCGACATGAACCTTGGTAGACTGGGTATCTTGACTGGATGACCCGCGATTAATGTGACTGGGTGAAGAACCTATTCAGCATGGAGCTTGGAAGACCGAGACCGATCTTAGGCAACCATTTTATCAGAATATTTGACTGGATTAAATTACAACACATATAAGTGAAGTGGGAAGAGGTGCCGACATACTGACAGAACGACATGACTTGACACTATAGTCTTCCGGTTAACCTGTTCTAAAGCACATACCAACGATTCATGATATGTGTTGTATCTAGTATTGTACCTGTTCATGTGGAAACTTGGATGATATGACCACACGGCCCCTAGCACCGGCATAAGCGGTATTAGATACAAATCTAGAGAGCTATGATGGACGCTCTGTGACAGTTGTTGTTTCTGATCTTGCAGTGAAGATACGATTAAACTCCCAGTTAATAATACGGCTGTGAGTGTGGGTCCTACTAATCACGACAACAGACGACAATGAGTCACAACGGACAAGTACCGGCTCAAGGTTGGAGAACAATTAAACCCAACACAACAAGGATGGTGGGCAAAGCTAACCCCGGTAAAGCCAGGCTGGGCAGGTGCCTGTTTGACTTTATTTTCCACTGCCAGCGGTTGTGCTCTAACTCTCATGGCCATCATTGCTGGTTAAGTCACTGTCTTGCCCAACCCTTGAACTGGTGTTAAATCACTTATCTACATTCACAACTTATTGTGGATAGTTATCATACCAAATAGCGCGGACAGTCTGCATGACGTCACTGTAATATGTATCATATTTAAATGATCCATGTGGACAAGATCCCTTAGTTTCCCTTCATCAGCAATTAGAATCGGTGTGATAAAGGGAACATAGAGTGAACTTGTGAAAGGTTCTTTCCGAACAAACGTTGCCGATTTTTGAAGAAAATATACCCTACGATCGGAGCTGGAGAAATTCTACTGTAATAATGAGATAAGTCATCAATAGTTAGCCGTTTGTTCCGGCATAGCTCAGATAGTAGGAGTGACTTCGCGGATTGTTACTAGTTGTGGATTCTATTCCTGCAGATGGCTGAATTATATTTGTTCCAAATTATTTTCATTGATTTACATTGCTTCGTGAGAGCCATCATCGTCTCTATATCATGAAGCAAGTTGGGCACATATTGCAACATGTTGCAAGACGCGTGGGCCGATAAATCTAAGTTGCCAAATAAAGAAAGGAACAAGCAGAGATCTGATATGCAAACCTGAACATGTGAGGCCGTTTCCGGAAAAGCCATCTTTACAGGAACAGATGTAGTTCCCAAGTGTATTTTGGCAAAAAGCATCAACGTGGCATGAATTCCCTCCATCAGTGTCACACTCGTCAATATCTATAAAAAACATAATGTCATATTTCTCAAAGGTAATATTTCCAATTCTCTGACTTTCAGATATTTTCGAAGTTTTTCTTGTTGAACGAAGGGAAGAAGATAGCCTCTTTTTAGCATCACAGCTAAAACTGAACTATGAGAGAGCTTGAGAACCCAAGAATCAATGTGTTCGTCCTAAAGATACATTCCATCTCCAGATACTGCTTTTATTCCATTCGAGAATTATCTACACGATTGCATCATTTATTCGATGTTCTCTCTAACATTTTGATTGTTAGATTCCAATGGTATAATCAGCTATTGCATTCAGAAATCCGCATCACGCGATTTAAAAAAGAAAACAATAGTCAGGGAATCGTACATTATATCGTATATATAAATACCTGTACATATCAATGAATCGTACATTATATCGTATATATTATTACCTGTACATATGGTACCGTTGCCAATGAATCTTTGTTTATACGTGCATCCAGGTAGGTTTTGATAGGTGGCGTTAGGATGGCAAGCATTTTGATTCATTTTAATAAATATAAATTAACTCGAAAGTAAAAATGTTAGAGTAAAAATGTATTTGTTCACACACGAATGGTAGAACAGGTCGGGATCATTATGGCCCAATAGATGTAGAATTCTGTCGAAGTTTGTTATCGGTAATAATATGATGTAGCCTGTCTCATCATTCTCTCATCTCCAGGGTATGTAACCTCCTAAACGGTTGATGTAACACCTGAGCGTAGGAGGTTCACAATTTGCTGCCACAATAAGGATACTTCATCAGACCATTTATTTGATACGATGGAGCTGTATATTTACTGGGCGGGCTTTCTCGCTTTTGGACATCATTAATACGATGATACTTTAATAATAAGAATGTCCATGAGATTTGCATTACTTTGCCTCTCTGGTCATGCTGTAGCCTTGAAAACGCCGATGTTGATCAGAATGAATACAAAATAATCCGATGAAAGATTGTTCCTCAGTTTCAGGGAACATGACTGAAAATTGAAAAGTGGTGAAGGTAAGCTCATGTTAAGTTCCTATGTATCACATTCTTTACTATATGTGCTAGTAGACAAAGATTGCCCATTATCAAATCGATAAACAGAAGCGTGGCCTAGCCAAATGAATTTACATATCGTACAGTATTTGTGAGAGTAATAATACCTGTACAGTTGAACCCATCACCATAGTATCCAGAGTTACAGGTACAGGTGTATCCTCCTGGAATATTCTTACATTCAGCATTGGTGTCACACGGCTCTTCGTCCTCACATTCGTCAACAGCTTTGTACGGATACGTCAAATGGAAGTATAGGATTGAGTATAATACTGTCAACCGCCATTATTGGAACTTGAAGCGATTCAACATCATGACAAATTCCTAAATATAATATTTTACCATTAAATATAGTTAGACGGACTGTTTTTTATCAAAAGCAGTGTATGATAGGCTACCCATCAGTGGACGGTCCGCACTGCAGTAGTTTAGTGGTTAGAGCATCGGATCGATCCTGGGTCGGGTTATACGTAAGGCTTAAAAGAGTGGAACTTGCTGCTCATCGTTTGATGCTCATCATTGAGAGATTAAACTAACGACTAGTTGGACTGATGTCAGGATAATATGCTTGCGCGAAATATCATGTATACCAACGTAATGGCTCTTCCATATCGTGATGCAAACAGTTGGAAGCGACGTTGATTTCCACTCACTCACTCTCTCGTTCGTGGAGGCCCTATTCGATATGGATAAGATAGACTGGGTAAGGAGGAGACAGATCGAGGCAACGAATCTATTGTATAAATCTAGTCAGACTGAACTGGTTTCTCTACAACAGTTGTCGCTATTCATCCGATAGTAAGGGTAAGATTCAATACACAGCATTTGCAGCATGGTAACAACGTGGTTGTGAATCTGCGTCCTTAATCCCGACAAGCAACGGCAACGGACCACAACGGCCCACGGGTGACAACGGACAACTATGAACTAAAGACAGGACAAAAACAACCACCCATAACCCTGGTAATGCCCAGTCGGGAATGTGCCTCCGCGGCAGTACTTTCCACCTCCAGTGGTTATATTCTCACTCTAATGACCATCTGATTTGGCAACTTGCGACGATTTCTCCAGTACCAATATATTGGCGCCAATTATTTTAGCAGACGTAAATCCTACCGCAATTTGGGTAGTGTCATTCCCATGTTTCAGGAAAATAAGTTACAGGCGATACTCTTTCCAGTAACGTTACTCCTTTTATTTTGAATGTCATAAGAGAAAAATAGTCAAACGAAGTGTAGAAAAGTGAGAGCCACAGATCGGTTTGAGTCGGTAAAAATGTAATGTCCTACACCATAATAAATTAAATAAAATAAGATCCTCTTTATTGCACACATTCGTATGAAAATGTTATTGTGACAAGAGTAATTAACCGATTGATGCTTGTTGTTCCAGCGATAGTATTATCTAGTGAGCTAAACTAAAAAAGTACCGGTGAAGCGCTAGTTATGTATTCTAACATGGATGAATTAATTTGATTAAAGTGAGTGAATACACGCGTGTCAGCAACCGCATTTCGGAGGACACCATTTTTTTCGGACTCTAAATTTAAATTTGAATTCTGACACACTTCGTCTCACTTTTCTGTTATATTGGGTAACTTATTTGTAATATCAGAAGACAACTCGTTCAAAATTGGAAGAGCTTCTTAATGCGTTTCATAATATTTCAATAGTGACGATTTTCATGAACATAGGTCATGATCTTTTGGCCTCAAACTGAATCAATTGATTCCAAATTCATTCGCACAAAACCCATCTGATAATCCAATGTAACCAATATTATGGTGGCTGATATCTGCCATGTCGTATCATCGTACTATCACCCAATTTTTACTGGAGCGATGGTACGCTGGTACGATACGATGGCACGATGCGATGGTACAATGGCACGATGCGAGGATACGATGGCACGATGCGATGGTACGATGGTACGGTGGAAATTCCTCCATCGTACCATCGCATCTTGGATGGATGGATGGATGGATGGATGGACGTACTTGGGCACTCCATCGCACCGCGATGGGCACTTGTCGTGCGACCACACCATGCAACCCGTTTCCCCCAACCCGCCCTATACATGGTCTCTCTTAACAGTGTCACGTAGACACTGTGTAATCCCCACATTCTTATTAACCAATATACCTTCTCCACATTCAACACAACCTTATACACTTCTTTTCCCATAACTACAGAAGTATCACATAATATTTCTATCTGTCAAGTCCCCTCATTCTCTCTTATCGGACCGATTCTATTGGCAACTTTAACCAAGTATCCCCATGGACACTCATAATTAAAACTCCCGATAGCCATTTCATTTCATTTCAAATTTTATTTTCAGTCGGTTTCACAAACATATTTAAAAAATTAGCACTGAGGCTAGTCATCACCGACATATAGCCACTTATCCTCTCCATCCACTCAACATTTAATATATCACCCATCGAATTTCTCTCCAACCCACTTTCTTCAATATTTGTTCATGCCCCCAACACCCTAGTAATCCTCGTCCTTGTGTCCTAAATGTTCATGTATCCTATTGTTCCCCCTCCTCTCCAGCTTTCCACTGTTAAACCGCTTCCCAAAGTAATCATTCACATTGCACCTAGTGTATCGTACCATCGGCCCAGTAAATATAGGGCGATAGTACGATGATACGACATGACAGATATTAGCCACCATACAATATACATAAATTTGCATTTTAAATACTCTACCCCACATTCAAAGAACTAGCAAGTGAACTCAGGGTTGTTTGACCATGATGTATATTGAATAGACGCACATGCCCATGTAAGCATGTAATTGCATAATGTTTGTGTTTTACTACTCACAATCTCGTGAAGCAAATTAAAAGCGTCTGGTCCGTCATTTATAATTCAGCCGTCGTCCATTAAAGATATCCGCGTCCATAATCAAAAGACCTATTCCGTATTCCATATAACAGCATTAGCACCAAATTCCAAAAGGCAATCATAGTATACATAAACAAGGCTAGTTTTTTGCAAGATATAATCGGTCAACAGTTTTCAATGATGCCGGCAAGACATCATAACGTTCCAAAAATATCCAATCCGTATCGCCGATCAGTATTCTTAATCCACATTATATTCGTTGTAAAAGGCATTTTTCATGTTGCTATCACTTTGATCGTTCCGCTGTGTGCCTTTCACCAAGATAAACATTGTAACTCATAAGAGCAAAGCAATGCTGAACAAATCATTATTGCGATGGAATGAACATTCGATGTCCGTTAACATTCTACAGCTAGAAGGCTATGGGTGAAAGTCCAAGCCAGACTAACAACACTAATGTATTAATTTCTAGGGAAATATTTTAAAAACACAGCGCTTCCCACGCAGTGCTCGGCAGCTGAGCGAAGTCCGAGCGGTGAGCTTGAGCGGTGTGTAATCTGAGAACTGAGCTTGAACGGGATGTAGTCTGAGCGGTGAGGTTGCTTCGTAAGTTCGAGCCTCACCTCGAAACTTTTTATTGGTTCGTAGTTTCAGTGTATGAGCCTATATATTAGTATATTAGAACCAATGTCTGAGTAGGCGTAAAATGAACACTTACAAGCAAACTAATTTCTTTCAAGACAGGTTTGGTCAAAATATGTGTGTGGATTTGCTTTTGAAACAGACGGACGCTGCACGGTAAAAAGAACGTACTGAATTTAGAAAATAACAGTTTAATGTGCTAAACATTGGTGAACATAGTGCATTGTCTTCTGTTTTATACAGCTGAAAAACGTCTCACCTGTATTATTATGTTCACAAATATAAGGGAATGTCACTCCACAACTGTTGTCGTTTAACTTGCCAGAGAACCACAACTCGACACACTTTTCTTTGTTTCCACCATTCGGTTCACCTGGAGCCCAAGTTCTGGCAAACATTCAAACAATTCATTTTATAGCAGTGTTGCGCCAGTATTGCCGATAGCAGCATGTTAATGTACAAATTGTAACGTCAAAAGCGAACATTGCTTGTTTTCTTGTATTTGTGGAACACTGGCTCTATTATTTTCCAATTAAATGAGTTTATGTCTAACTGGAATACCTACATTGCACGGTTGTCTAGTGATGTCCCATCTACCCATATCCATCCCGAATCGTCGTTTGGTTTATACAGACCGTACCACCACTGTTTGATATTTGCCAAAGGACGGGTTAGACGTTTCATCTGAGTAACTAACCAATCCTTGTGAAATAAAAAGAAAAATAAAATGTCATAATAATGGCGCAAAATAGCAGACCATGTACAGTTATCATTACCAACATGACCAGAAGACATCTGAATATCGTTATCTTAGATCAGAATATTTAGTTTCATTGTTCCACAGAAACCCGCTACTTGTTGTGTTACGTTGGTGCAATTATAGACTGTTGGTGAATGGGATAGAGCAGCCCGCTTCACTTTTTTGTCGACATTTACTTCAGAAGAATATATATGATGAAGCAATTTCAATATTCGCAGCTGCGTTCTTTGTCACACATATTTAATTCAAGCAATCCCTCTTTCGTGATTTCAAATTATTTTAAAAAAACAAAGCATTACCTGCTCCTCCCGTGTTCCTATAACCACTAGATCTCCTGAGTTAGCTTTGCAAGAGAGGCGAGCGTCCTCCCAGTTTTTTTGCTCTTGGGCAGAAAGTGGAGTGATGATAGAATAACAGCTGTCTCCCCATGCTAAAGTGTAATTCGCAGAGCTGTTTAGCAAAAAATGAAGATATACAGAATTAAACGCAACATATAAATGTGGTGGAGAAAGATGCCGTCGTACTGACAAAAAGTCATATGACCCCACGTGCCACTATTATGACTGGATATCTAAGCAGATCTCAAGAACAAACAAAGTATTCCTGTGATGCTTTGTATCTCAGCTACGCTTTTATTGTGCGTGTTCATGTAGTCATTTTGGATGACATGAACAGACGGCCCCTAGCACCGGCTTGAGCGGTATTAGGTACAAATATCCAAGAGTAATGGTGTGGTAGCCCTATCAAGCCATCTGATGAAAGGTGATAAACTATGCGACAGTGTGACAGATAGACAGAAAATGTTAGTAAAATTAGGGCAGAACTATTCAGAACACGTCTGTGAGGTCCGACGCCAACCAAGCGCTTCATTCTCCACCGTACTAACCACTGTCTCAAACTTCAATCACATTAAATTATACAGAGGTCACACCTCAGGAACGAAACGTCCACCACCAAAATCTCTTCATATACAGATAACAATTTAACACAACATGTAAAGGTGGTAGAGAACGATGCCGGATTGTAATACTAGCGTCTATTCCGTCATTCAATATTCAGCCGTCGCCCATTGAAGAATTTCCGTATCCATAATCCAAAGACCTAATTCATATAACAACATATGCACCAAATTAAAAAAAAATCAATCATAGTATACATAAAACTAGGCTGGTTTCCTGCAAGACAGAAGCAGTCAACAGTTTTCAATGATGTCAGCAAGACATCATGATATTCCAAAAATATCAAATCCGTATCGCTGATCAGTATTCTTAATCCATATAATATACGTTGTGAACTTATCTAGAGCATGATGTATCTCGGTCACGCCTAGATTGTGACAGTTCATATAAACACGATGTGGATCTTGAAATATATAGGTTCATACGGCCCCTAGACCCCGGTTTAGCGGAATTAGACACAAGTTACCAAACGTACCATCATAGATATTGCACGCTACGCCCTCGCAGTCATATGACCCCACGGGCCAATATTTTGACTGCATATCTTGAAACATTTCAAAAACACAAAATTATCCATGTGATGATTTGTATCTCAGTCACGGTAGTTGTGCATGTGAAAATCTTGAATAGTATTACCACACGGCCCATAGCACTAGCTTGAACGGTATTAGATACAAATACCCAAGGGCACTGATGTAATAGCCCTATCAAGTCATCTGGTGGCAAATGTTGAACTAGATGACAGTTAGGCAGCATGTCAAAATTTGGACCGTGGAACGCGGTCCATTTTACACGCATGCACGCTCCGATTGGGAGGTGCTGCGACCAGATTTTGTTATCGGCGCGGTTGAAAGTTCACGCTGGCCTGGTCCTTTTGAACCGCTCCAAAACTCTCTCCGACCGCGGTTCGAATAAAGTTGTTCGCCGACCTGAATAGACCGGTCCAATTCATCTGCAGGGAACGGTCCATACGGATCGGTCGTTTTTGGACGTGGGCCGGTCCAGGTCACAAACCACTAAATAATCGCCTTACTTAATATATAGTAAGTTGGGATAGCACATCTTGAGAAAACTATATTCCGTAATATTCGCCGCCACAAATGACCCACCAGACCAGGTAGCCTGGCCTTTCCGCTCAAACATATGGAAAATTCAGCATGCATTCCCCACCATTTTTTCGAGAAAAGACCGCCAGAAATAGGGTCATCCAGCCCAAAACCATTACGGCAAATGTCGGAGGTGGCCAATCAAACTGGCCCAGATTTTTTTTCTGATTGAAATATGAAACGGTGGTTTTGATATATTTGAGAGTCAAATATTATAGAAACATTTTAAAATACGTCACAGACTATTTCTTGCCCAATCAGGTATAATGGTCAATCAATGTTCGCCGGAAGTCAAGTCTTGATAATAATCTTACACCCAGAAATTCAATGGAGGTTTGTGACTTACAAATAAGTAAACCTATTCAGATTCTAATAAACATTGTGTGGCCGAACCAATAACAAACAATCATATACATACACAAATATAAAGGTCATGTTTCGAATATTCGCAATGTTATCGATTATCACATTAAAGTGATATTTCCCTTAATATATGGACCCTTGAGTGGTCAGAAACTTTTTGAAATATTTCACACCAAAAGATTATTTAATAATTTGTTTTCTGGATTTTTAGTTTGTACACTTACTCACGCTAACTCTAATCCCCAGAATTTTATCTGTACACACATGGAATAACGATTATCAACACGAAATCGACCTCCACCCCCCCATTGTAGAGGGGAAATAAACGCAAAATTTTACGTCTAATTTTTATCATATCTACAGTTAGAATCCGATGAATGCCGTTTTATGCAGTTATTTGACAAACCAGACCAGTCTGACTTTGCAATGATTAAAGTTTGTGAATATATTGCCCTAATTTAATGCGTGGGTTTATTGACGAGAGCGATCGCTGATGTGTGTGGGGGGGGGGGTGGAGTCGATAAACGGAATGAGCAAATAAACGTTTCCACAGCACAGAATTTATCGACAAAAGGCTTGGAAATAACTATACTGACACATTAGGCTTGAAAACATTCTATCCGGACTGGACAAGCAGAAAATTGGATGAAAATAGGCCTTTATTTCTGATTCTGTGCCTCTCTGCAGACAAAAAGGCGCTTAAACATATGACAATGGAGAAAGTCCAATTTTCCTTTTTTTCTTAGAGGTCACAAACCGCTAAATAATCGCCTCAGTTAATATGTATTAAATTGGCAGAGCACATCTTGATAAAACTATATTCCCTAATATTCGCCGCCACAAATGACCCACCACACCAGGTAGCCTGGCCTTTCCGCTCAAACATACGGAAAATTCAACATACATTCCCCACCATTTTTCCGAGATAAGACCGCCAGAAATAGGGTCATCCAGCCCGAAACCATTACGACAAATTTCGGAGGTGGCCAATCAAACTGGCCCAGATTTTTTCCGATTAAAATATGAAAAGGTGGTTTTGATATTTTTGAGAGTTAAATATTACAGAAACATTTTGAAAAACGTCACAGACCATTTCTGGCCCAATCAGGTATAATGGCCAATCAATGTTCGCCGGAAGTCAAGTCCTGATAATAATCTTTATCCAGAAACTTCTATGGAGGTTTGTGACCTCCAACGCTGAGACAGTTAGACCGCGTACACGGTCTGTTTTTCAAGCGGAAATGCACGTGGAATAGAACGGTCTGAATTTTGACATGCTCCCTTAGATAAGAAAAACGACCCAAACCAGGAAAATTAAATAGAATGCACGTTCTTATTCAGAACACACGTCTGTGAGACCCGACACTCACCAGGGCTCTACATGCTCTTCATCTCACCACATAAAAACCTTGAACAATTGAAACGTATCAAGTGTGGATCTATTATTTTTGACTGTTCAACTGTAGTTGAGCAGACCCCGCTATAGTGACTTGTGACTTGATTTGTGTTGTGTTTACGTTCTGCGAATGTTGACCTTGAAATATTGACCCATGACATGATCAGTAATGACTCGTCACGTGATGTATAATTACCACGTCTGTCACCTGCTTGTAAACAAGCATGGATCCTGGGTGACGCTTCACCGATCATTAGGCAGGTGATTTGGAAAGTATATTGGAGGATACAGTAAAAACACCAAAATACTAGGCATATGCTTCCAACAGTGCTTCGGTATGATGAAACGTTTCTTAATTACATCTGGTGAAGTCATTGGAAGAAAATATGAATCTCGACCATCGTCCATTCAGTGGAATGGCCTGACCACCAGAATAATTGCAGCCTTTTTGTGGTTAACAATATGCTTTTTCAATTCTCGGAGATAAAGTTGAATAACTCCCTACACAATTTTGCGTTATTTTATTCTGTATAGGGCAAGCCGGGATGAATGTAGCATCTCTAATCTTCATCGATTTAGATATACTCTAACCGTTAACACAGGTGATGACGTAGTCCAAGGAATCTCCCCATAATTACGATACCTTTTCCCGTCGAGTTTATGTCAGCAGACACGTGGCCGTTTGATCGGGTGGTTTATGACCTCATGTGATATAAATTACAAATTAGAGCAATATAACTTCGACAAAATTCCGAGTCTGACATGAAATTAATTCCTATTCAAGTTCCTATGAAACGGGAGAGTGGCTGTTCAGGAGTGGCTAGACTACGAGTTTTAATTTAATCAATGATATATTTTACATATATTAAACTCCTATCTTGAAACGCTTCTTCTATGGTTGTACAGCTTTGAGACTGCTGAGCTATGACTGTAATTCGCTGGAGTCGTACAGGCGCATACTAGTTACTGACATCCTGTGAAAATGGAAAGACTAGCTGATACATTCAACATACTCAGATGCTAGATTTGAAATATGTTTATAGTTCAATAAGCAGAGTGCATGCATGAATTTGGCCTAACGTTGAACTGGTCAAAAGTTGAACACTCAAATCATAGAGACTAATTTCCAACCTCCAATCATGGCACTATGTTTACCTATTTCCAAATAGTACTTTTTCAGTTAGGATATTTTTGATATGAAACAATATGTGTATGTATACCAAAACCTTTCATTGAGAAACATTTCCTTTAAGGAAAATCACGTGTTGATAAATGATACTATAGACTATCTGCAAGGCTTCGCTATAACATATAATAAACAAACCTGGTTCCTATATCTGATTCCCCGGGGCACAAACAGTAATATGAACCATCAGTGTTCCTACATCGGCTCACATCTCCACAATTATGCTGACCGGTTAAACATTCATCTACATCTGTAAAACAACAATACGGGTGTGCTTAAGAGCTCTTGTGGGCCTTACGTTTGCAAAAGTTGATGATTGAAAAGTAGCGATTCTATGGTGTCTGAACATACATGTATGGGGCTCAGAAAGATATTGTTCATGTCGAAATTTGTATTTCTAACAACGTTTTCTCGTGTACTTTAATGTAGAGGAAAACTTACAATTTTACTGTGAATCTACTCAAATATTTGATATACTCACCCGCTGACATGGTATATTTCCATGAAACAAAGAGCTGGATCAAAAACAACGAAATCTTCATCTTTGATGAATCGCTGAACTGTTTCAATCCTGACGATGGTTTCCTTATTGGTGAACACCGTTTAGCCACCGAATAATGATGATATAACCAGGAAGTATCTATTCAGTTAACCATTAATGCCGAGACCGCATTTAACACTATGTACATACTTTTAAAGTGAGCTCTCCTATATCATATATCGTTATATTGCTGCAAACCACTCCACTTGTTTTTGTCAAGATTGAATTAAAATGGAACGCAGCTCGTGCAAGTACTAAGGCAAGTATAAGTGTGTTATTCTCAAATTTCATTCCTAGAAATGAAAGTGTTTCTCAAGGATAGATTGTATGGAAAAAAAGTAAATAATATCAGTTTATAGGTCCCAAAGAAATACATTTACACAGAACAGTGGGACTTATCTGCCGGATGTTTACATACATACCCAAGCAACTGTTACTCAGGAACAACTTTAGATTTAGACAAGGAAGTGAAAATATGAGATGTTAATATCTCGTGATAAACTCTACTTAGTAGAACCACATTGTAAATTAGGGGAGCTGCCAAATCAAATCTTCGTAAATATTGACTGATAAAAATGAACACCCTGCAATCATGTTTATATGTTTGTCTGTATCTAACCAGTTTGTAACTCTTTGTATGGTCGTCTATGTTCAGCTCTCTATTATTTGTCTTATAGATTAGGACTTTTCGTGAACAACGGCTGATTACTGAATGACCGATTGATGCTGGTATTTGGATATACCGTAGTCGGGGGGTCATATTCTCCACCCCATGAATAGTTTCTCTTTCCCTAACGACAAAAGTGTTGAAACTCACACAACAGATTTTAATCCGGCTCTGCGAAACAATATGAGCAGAACAGTTTGACTATTCTGATGAACCTACAGTGACGTCATCTTTCAGTAGGTACTTTCGGTCGATTCTTCGTTCGTTTCGAGATTTGGTGATGTCATAAAGTGAACCTCGGATAATGATCTAAAATTCTGCTTTAACATTAACAGAGCTGTTAGTCTAATCTCTTTCAAACTTATTGAAATTGCTTATTTTTAGCATGATGAAAACCGCTAAAGTTTGATTTTGGAAACGTGCTTATTTAACAGCAATACGGTTACCATAGCAGCGGTTTTAGTGATGGTTCTGTTTTGTAAATTGCGCAGGTTATGAAATCATAATTAGACAATATGCGGTTACAATGGTCTATACTATTCATATTTATTGACAAAACTACTTAAGTTCCTGGAACAAAACGTTTTGTCACCGGTTGCTATAGTAACCATATTTCGGGAACTATTGGTAGCCAAATCGCAAAGGTTATATCCAATAACCTGTTCATGGAATACAAAATAATCAGAAACAAAAATGTTTGTCCTACATAATTATGATAATTATCTCTTGTTCACTGCCTAGTGTCATCAACGCGTATTTGCATGACAAATTAGTACCAGAACCTAAAATATTTGAAATCCAATATCTCTGCTATTTGTTTTCATGAAATCAACGATTAAGAGCTAATGCACTCATTTTGAATAAAGACATCAAATAACACTGGATTGCACAGCTGTTAAATTGGTGTAATAAGTAATATTGGTGCAATAATTGAGCCAACAATTGTGGCACCTCCCCCTCACCCCACCCCTTTGCCGGCTATGCTTTTTTGAAAGGCTCGTTTGCACTATGGTCATTTGGGATTATGGGACTTTGTGGTATGAAAATCAATTTCTGAAATGTGGTTACAGATAGCAAAGCATCAAGTGAATAGTTACAATACTACAAATTATGAATATAATACATTTAAATGTTTGACGCGGTTATGACGTCATAATGCAAAATATTGTTCAAAATGATATTTTCTAACGCCTCTTAACCGTATGATCAATATCATAAATACTCCCATTATTTTTGCTCAAATCAACAGTAAAATTTTGGGCATGCATGCCTGATCATCGGAAATGCTTGTTTTTATCTACAAGAAAACATATTTAGGGGCTGTTCAGGTATTGTGATGCGATCGAATGAACTTTTAAACAAATAAGGATTTGTACTATATTACATATTTGGGTAGATCATTCACATCCGAGGCATCACTTACAGCGAAAAACAGCTTATCCAGTTAATCTGGCTTCTTGACACACATATGCCAATACTAACGAGACTATCGACTTCAAAATACGCCCTCCTATTTGACGTGCAATAATTGACTTCCTTGAATAGCTTGCTTGGGATTTCAGTTATGTTTAACGCTTTGACCTAAATTTCCCCTTAGCTTAAAGTACACCCAAAGTGTGACTGCAATCCAC
>JAVTVY010043640.1:0-20925 GCA_036873755.1 Hanleya hanleyi | reverse complement strand
AAAATATATAGGAGCACTTTCCCCCCCATATCTGAAGGAGCACGGTTTTCTGCATTCCTTGAAGAAACATCTTTACCTTCATACCTGACTGACCACCGTTACCTCCCTTTGTTCAAGGATGTTCCTTACCTCCATTACTGGAGGGCCTTCGTTACCAGCATACATGAATTATGTCTACCGCTACCTCCATTCCTTGAAGGACCACCGTTTCCTATATTGCTCGAAGGATCACCGTTACCGGCACCTCTATTGCTTCCGTACCCCAAGGATCAACGTTACTTGTATACCTGAAGTTCAAACGTTACCTCCATTACTTGAAGGACCATTGTTATCCACATAACTGAAGATCGATCATTACCTCCATAACTGAAGGGCCACCGTTACCTCCATAATTTGAAGGACCACCGTTACTTCCATTCCTGGGGGTCTACCGTCGCTTCCATACTCCAAGAATCACTGTTACTTATATACCTGAAGTTCAAACGTTACCTCCATTACTTGAAGGACCACCGTAATCTCCATAACTGAAGATCGACCATTACCTCCATAACTGAAGGACCACCGTTACCTCCATAATAGAAGGACCACCGTTACCTCCATTCTTGAACGATCATTGTTATCCACATAACTGAACGACCACCGTTTGGAGGTCCACCATTACCACCATTCCTTGAAGGACCATTGTTATCCATATAACTGAACGACCTCCGTTACTTCCATTCCTGAAAGGACCACCTTTAATATCTCCATAATTGAAAGACATCAGTTACCTCCATAACTGAATGTCCACCGTTAACTTCATTCCTTGAAGGGCCACAGTTGCTTCTGTTCCTTGAAGGAGCAGCGTAACCTTCACACCTGAAGGTCCACCGTTGCCCCAATTTTTTGGATGGTCGCCCTTACCTCCATAACTGAAGGTCCCGCGTTGCCTCCATATCTTTAGGACCACCGTTCCTGCCATACCTGAAGGACTACCATTACCGGTCCACCGTTACCTCCATTCGTTGAAGGATCTCCGTTACCCCCATACCTGATAGACCGTCATTACCTCCATACATTAAGGTCCACCGTTACCTTCATTCTTCTCTCTTGAAGGAAATTAGCTTGGTATTATGCATACCATGATTCATTCTGTAAATTTGGTGCTAATGCTTTTATATGAATTAGGTCTTTGGATTACGAACGCGGGAATTCTTTAATGAATGACGGATGAATATTGAGCGACGGACTAGACGCTTGTATTTGTAGAATAACTGTTACCTCCATACCTGATGATCCACCGTTACCTCCATACCTGATGGTCCACCGTTACCTCCATACCTGATGGTCTACCCTTACCTCCATACCTGGTAGATCGCCGTTACCTCCATACCTGATGATTCACCGTTACCTCCATACCTGATGGTCCACCGTTACCTCCATACCTGGTAGATTGCCGTTACCCCCATACCTGATGGTCCACCGTTACCTCCATACCTGATGATCCACCGTTACCCCCATACCTGGTAGATCGCCGTTACCTCCATACCTGATGGTCCACCGTTACCTCCATACCTGATGATCCACCGTTACCCCCATACCTGGTAGATCGCCGTTACCTCCATACCTGATGGTCCACCGTTACCTCCATACCTGGTAGATCGCCGTTACCTCCATACCTGATGGTCCACCGTTACCTCCATACGTCATGGTCCACCGTTACCTCCATACGTGGTAGATCGCAGTTACCTCCATACCTGATGGTCCCCCGTTACCTCCATACCTGATTGTCCACCGTTACCTCCATACATGGTAGGTCGCCGTTACCTCCATGCCTGATGGTCCACCGTTACCTCCATACCTGGTAGATCGCCGTTACCTCCATAACTGAAGGACCACCGTTACCTTCATTCTTTGGAAAATCACCGATACCTCCATTCCCGAAAGACTACCGGTACCCTTACCTCATACCTGAAGGACCACCGTTACCACATACCTGAAGGACCACCATTACCTCATATCTGAAGGACCGCCGTAACCTCATAACTGAAGGACCACGAGTGTCTTCATTGTTTGAAGCATCACTGTTACCTCCATACCAAAATGACCACCGTTTTTTTCATTCCTTGAAGGATCACCGTTACCTCACTTTCCGAAAGCCCACCGTCATCTCATACCTAAAGGACCACCATTACCTCCATTCTTTGAAGGATCACCGTTACTTTCATACCTGAAGAGCCACCGTTATCTCCATTCTTTGAAGAATCAACGTTACCTTCATCCCTTGAAGGACCACCGTTACCGTTGGATTAATATGCTGGAGATGGTGTCCGACTGTCTGAACAGCGGCCATCTTGAAAATGGCAGCCACCTTGGCTATTTGTTTGGTCAAAATATCTACAAATGATATCAGTGTGAATACATGTGAATTTGTTTTAATTTGTAGTGCTTAATATGAGCAATTCTGCCCAAGGTAGAGTGTATACTGTGTAAAATTGACCGAAAATATTGCACAGAACGGCCATCTTGGATTTATGCAAATTAAAAATTTTCCCTTGTCTACATCAATCTACATTTTTGATATGTTGTTCGGAATCACTTCAGAGGTTATTTACCGCAAACCCCGTTTCTGTTGCAATTTTTTCTAGGTCAACCCGTAGATTGACTGGACTATCACGGGAAGGATGGACTACCTTGAAACGGGTGTTGTTGGGTGACCTCGACGGCGATAGCATTCACCTGTGTTACGACGTCTAAATTTTCTGCGGTTGCTTTTTCGCTTGACTCCTCTGTCTGAACGGAGGTGGTTTTACCCTGGACCCCGATCTATGGACGGCTTTGGAACAAGCAGTTCCAATTGTCGATGAGGTACTATATCTATAGGAGTCACACAATCTACAGCTTCAGTCAGTCATGAAGCGAACCCGGTGGGACACACGGTGGGACACCCGGCGTGAGACCCGTAGGGCGACCCGTAGAAAAACCCGAAGGGAAAGCCGAAAGGATAAGGATACAACACATGTGCATAAGGTGTTATCGATGTGCTACCTCAACTGGTTCGAGGGTACAATCGAGCCTATCATCGCAGTATCCAACGGGCGCCCATCGATGTGACGGGACGCAACGAACACCAAGTGCGCCGTACGCTCTGCTCACCTCCTGAAGAAGGGTCTTCACCCCGTTACAAACGCGGAGATGTGGTACGAATCAGTAAAGTCGAAGGTCAATTTGAGAAAAGTTACTTGCCCAACTGGAGTGATGAGCATTTTGTCATTGCTCGCCATAGTCCCCGAAACCCACACGTCTATCAACTGGAAGAAACACTGCAAGGCACGTTTTACGAGGCAGAATTACAAACGGTCGTAAAAACACAGAAAGACTACTACACGGTGGGGGAGATTTTGAAAACGGAACGTCGACGTGGCATCCTCTATCATTTCGTCAAATGGTAAGGTTGGCCCAGTTCGTTTAATTCCTGGGTCTCAGCCCGTGACATGAAACGGATATAAATTCTACCTCTCATCTCCTACAGCCTTCAGTCTAGGGTTGTACCATGGATAGTGCACAACTTCCTTTACTGCTGCGTACTCGAAAAGGACAAGTCGGTACTGTCGTGTGTATACTAACACTTCTAGGTGTCTGTTTGGAGGTGTCTTCTACGACTTGGCTTACCTGATAGCCTGCCTACCAACCCTCTCACCCCCTCCACCTCAACGTCAATACCCTAACAACAACAACAACACCATCATCTTCGAAGCACCACCGGGGAACATCACGAGAGAATCACCTCCGTTCAGCAGGGAGATCATCGCAACCACTACCACGAAGACTACACCCATCACGAGGGGAGCTCCGGGAGCCGAGAGCAGGGAGACATATCCTGTAGTAGAAGTACCACGATTACCAACGAGGGAATTACCAACATCAATCTTCAGCAGGGTACCACCGATCATCGCAGCCACTACTCTAGGCCCGAAGAGTACACCCCTTACGAGGGGAGCGGCCACTCCATTCGGCAGGGAGACCTATCCTGTAGTAGGTCTTGTACCACGATTACCACGGCATCGGTATCCCCCGGACTACGGCCCTCGGTGGGATCCGCAACAACGGTGGTGGGCCTCTCAACGCTTAGCCCAAAACACCAAATAACTGGATGGATCCACGGTGGCAGCATCCTTTCACGTGTCTCGTCGCTGGACCGACCGGTTCGGGAAAAACACACTTTGTTCAACGTCTCATCGGGGAGCCAGCCCTCATTTTTCCTCCCGTGGCCCGCATCCTTTGGTGTTATGGAGCTTGGCAGCCTGCCTACGAGAAACTGGCACGGAGGCCTGGACTCACCTTGGTGGAAGGATTACTCCCAGAGGATACCCCAGAAGACACGTTGGTGGTCGTGGATGATCTGATGGGCGAAACGGATAGTCGAGTCACCCGGCTTTTACCAAAGGAAGTCAACATCGTCGGCTGAGTTTCATCTACATCGTCCAAAATCTCTTCAGTAAGAAAAACGAGCACAGGAATATCAGTTTGAATGCCATGTATGTGGTGTTGTTCAAAAACCCCAGAGACGCGTCACAAAGTATGCACCTGGCGAAACAGATGTACCCTAAAAACACGGCCTTTGTTCGGGAAGCCTTTGAAGATGCCACACAGGAGGCCCGCGGCTACCTACTCATCGACTTGAAACAAGGGACACCTTCGGCACCTCGATTGCGGACCCACAGTTTTCCCGGAGAGTTCCAGACGGTGTACACGCCCAAATAAAAGAACAAGAGCGGACTTCAAACCATTCACTTTCTCATCATGTTTGTGCGGATACGGAAGCACGCGCCGGCGCTCCACATGTTACGCAGCGCGCCCCCGGAGGTGGTCCGGGCCCTGGTGCGCGGGGCGGACGCGGGATTGATACGGTGCTTGTGTGAAGTCGCTCATAATGTGTTAAAAGGGAATGTTCCCCTCAGTCCTCTGCAGGAATGGAAAATGCAACGGCACAAGACGGGTCTCCGAACGCTGGTGAAAAAGACGAGTCTAAAGAAAAAGAAACAGGTGTTACAGCAAGGTGGATTTCTCGGGGCACTACTCGCGCCATTAGCACCCTCCGTACTGGGACCGTTAGTAGGATCCATCTTGGGACGCAAACATGGAACATACGAAAAAAATGATGCTGGTCGAACCTCGACTGTTACAAAGTTTGCAATCACCCTACCCTGTCCCTACCACGGTAAAACAACTGCAGTCCCTTGATGAAGTGATGAATAGCATACTTCAACGCCGACTGCCCGATCACGTGAAAATTCAACTTTACCATCAGAGGCTGAACCGGTACAAGACGTTTATGGATCAATATAGCGGTGGTTCAACACCCACACTACCACCCACAGGGCGATCATGGCATCTCCACTCCACTCTAACTTGAAGAGACCCGGCGTCCGCTTGTGGTACTGGTAATGCTCGCGTCGAGGTAGCCACTGGTCCCGTTTCGCCTCATACTGCGCGCGTAATTCAGGTTTGACGAGTGACTCCCAATCCGCATTAGAGACGGCCATCTAGGCAGAGTCCGTGTCCATCTCCAGAGTTGCCAGTCTGATGGATTGAAATACACCGCCATGAAATCATATAAAAATTGCAGCATCCTCAGTTTGGCCAACTGGTTGGATCGGAAGGTTGTAACGAATGGTCTTCCTGGCTGAACTGACTTCATACGTGTCATCATCGATGACGTCCACGAACCGAAACAGAGGCGAGTTGATCTTTTTGCGCGCTTGTTTGGTAGTGCAGATATTCACGTTGACATGCTTGTCTTGATTGGTGACCGTTTTTCCATAGTAGCCATTGCCCGTGAGTTTCCAGGGTTCCCCGATAATAGCCTGACTGGGTTCTTTATCGCCTTGACGGCGGGCAGATGTGACGATGTCGGCATGCCCCGCAAAACAGTAGTTCGGTACGTACTGAAGGACTTGGTACACTCGCGTCACTTCGAGGCCGTGGCTCATGTACCACTGTAGTAGCGGGGTACCCAGCAAGATTTTTTCTCCCACCATGCTCCCGATCAGCATCCGACGAGGATGAGGCAGACATTCGTGTTGCTCAGCATAAGCGCCCATGGTGTCTCCAATGTCATCCCGACTCACCAGCGTGTGTTCAAAGATGGGTGGGCACTGGGCGAATAGTGGCTTGAGGTTGTCGGAAACATGCAGATCGCATTCTACAAACCCGTAGAGGTCCCCGGAACGAACGGCGTGGAGAAGCTGTGACTGGGTCAGGAGTCGCCGGCGACTGGGAGGGTACTCTCGCGCTTTAAGGAAGCGTCGTAAGTATGGGAGGGCCTGGCACATGGTGTGAAATTCACACTCCCACATTTCGATGAGTTGGTACCCCATCTCTTTCACGTAATCCCCGTTCTCCACCACTTCTGCCCGTAGTTCTTCCGCCGATTTTCTACGTCGTTCGTTGAAGTGGCCAGCGCTGAAATGACATTGGTGGCCGTGCCAGTAACACCCGTAAAATTGGAATACGGTGGGTTTATTGTGGAGTATAGCAAACCCATCGACGGGAAGTCGACGATCTCCTATCCGCTTCTCTGTGGCGTTGGTGCCGTCGTATAGAAATTCCCCGTAGATCGGCTTCCCAATCCAACCACTGGTCAGCCAGATGCTTGTACGGCATACGTTCAGGTCGGAAATGCTGACCTTCCACCAACCAGCGTGTATAATGACCACTGGGCATAGGTTGGGCGAGAGACCACAGATACAGGGCATTGGCGTCGAATCCGATGATTTTGGCATAGGGTATCTCACGTGGAAGGATAGTGACGTCTTTCTCGTGATAACGATGGAAAATAAGGCTGGGTCCACCGATGATATTCTGCTCTAAACGATCATACATGTCCTCGTCTTTTTGTTGAGTGAGTGAAAAGTACGTGGAACAATCTTGAAAAAGATGGCGAAGCGCAAGACCCAGTAAACAGAAGCACTCTTTGAATATGTGCATTTGATCCCGAAAGAGTTGGGCCATTTTCTCGGCCGCTTCGAGGAATGGAACCACGTCTAAGTTGTTATAATACAACAGGAAATCTCGCAAGTTGTGCATATTTTGGTCGTTCCATACTTGCTGTAGTTCCCGGTACGTGTCTTCTGAACATTTCACCTGCTTCAGATCGTCGAAGAAAGCGTCCCGGGGTGGTAACTGTGTTTCCTCCAAGCGGTCGAGCGTTGACATATAGGTATAAGAGAACCTCCATTTGGTTTGTGCACAGTCATAGGCCTCTACCCACTGATCGTAGCTGTAATTTGGAGCTAAGTAGTTGCGTACATCCAGGAAATGGAGTGATGTGGTGGTTGATCTTTTTGATGACGGACTTGATGGTGTCGGACTGGGCCAGGTAAGGGTAGAGAAATTCCTTCACCATGTTCAAGTCGTATTGCCCCGAGTTGAAGCTGAGCACAGGTAACTGGCCTGGGTATTGTAGGAAGCTCCACTTTAATTTCTCCGCATACGGCTTGGGTAAGGGTACAGCCTCCGGCTGAATGTCCTGCATCTCCGACTCCGACTCCGACTCTTCATCGTCGCTGAAGGCCACACCAGGCGTAGGAATACGATCGTCGAGTTGATCCAGCACGTCCTCGAACTTGGACACCAACAGTTCTGTACTGGCCGCACTCACTGCCTCTAAATAATCCATCATGCGGGTAATCAACTCATGGGAGTCCCCAGTGGACACGAAACAGACGGGTGCAGCGTTATAGCCGGGTACGTTGCTGGAAATGCTGACACTCAGGGGAATATGGCGCTGTGTCCACTGCGTTTTGGCTGAGAAAATGTCCATGGGTTCCAAAATGGCCTCGAAATCATAAAACGCCCGGTAGTGGTATGACAATGCCCTCATCAGCCAGGTCTTCGAAAATAGTAGGCGTGCTATGGTACACTCCACCAGGAAATTCGCGTTTCGCAGCGTTGCCACAAATCTTCTCGTGCTGATGTAAGCTGAAGGAACGGTCAAACACCCGATGGCATTGAGAACAACTGTAGGATTGCGCGTACAGGCTCATATCGTGGATCAGGGAAAAATGACCCACCTCTCCGTTTTCGAAGATATTGACTTTCATCGTAAAGGCATTCCGTTCTGTAGAGCGATGAACCAATTCAGCCACAAATGTATCCTCCTCCTCCACCTTCGGTAGTAAACGGTACACAAAGATATTCACCTGGAACTGTGTTTCCACGACATTCAAATACTTGAATGGGACTCCCCGGAACTGCCGCGGGTCAATATCTTGCGCCTGTAGATACTCTTCCGAATACAGTGTTGCATTTCTATCACAAGCCCGGAGATCACACTGGTCCAAATGAACGGCCAAACACCGAAATAGACATTTCCGGTCTTTGTAGGGCCCATGTGCGCCACCCGCTAACGCATACAGCCCTTTCCGACGGGCCAGCCAAGGCGGACGAATAACAGGAGCGCCGATGGGGTGATCTCTCAATTTGATGACGAAAAATGTGACGTTCGTCACCATTTCTACAGTCCATTTGGTGTTGGGCCGTTGCAACCGGGCCCATTCCAATGGATCCAACGTAGTCAGTTGAGTGGCTCCAGAGAAATAGCATCCGTCAACGTGAACGGCTGGGCAAACACATAGGAATTATTACTGGGGTAAAAATACCGCAGTTGGTCCGTCTCTTTGAGCCGTAAGATATACCCAAATGTCAAATTCAATTTGAAGGCTGTCACCTGATCTGTAAAAATGTTCTCGGCGTAAGTAGGAAGATGCCTGAGGTCATCCAACTGAAAAGTATACAAATCCAACAGGCGGGGGTGACAGTGGAAACAACGACATATCGTGTTCCAGTGACGGCGGTACAACGCACTTACATGCTCGTCTTCGGGTAAGGCTTCAGTTGGAGGCGCTCTTGGATCCTCTGGAAAATCTTCTCCACGTCTCATGCTATCGGTCTGGCTTCAGGCTCCACTGGTATCGCCTACTGGTCACTCCTCAGGTAGGCTCAGGCTGGCTTAGGCTGGTCAGGTAGCGCCGATCGGCAGGGTAATGAATGAAGCCATTCCATGAAAACCCCCACTTTTATACACCACCCTGAAAGACCCCGGATGTACAAGAACCCGGATGTACAAGAACCCGCATGTAATGCTACACACTACAGGTATTGCTAGAGGACCCGGATATTGGGCAATTCTAAACTACCCGACTGTTCCCATCACCGTGTGAACCCGGATGTACAAGAACGCGTATGTAATGCTACACACTACAGGTATTGCTAGAGTACCCGGATATAGGTCAATCTTAAAATACCCGGCTGTTCCCATCAATGTGGTTGTACAAGAACCCGTATGGAACAGCTAAAGGACCCGGATATACGTCCCCGGATGTAAACCCCGGATGAACAGGTCAGTACATGCATTCCTATCATTCAATATGACCTTGAACTATCACGTGATCTCCCCGTGATGGAAAAACCCAAATACAAGTCAGTACATCCATAGGTCACGCCCGATTCACGCAGACCGGAAGTGACATCATACCCATCTCATCGCGGAAGAATACACGACGAGGTCAAAATACTCGCTTCTGATTGGCTGACGCAAAGGTCAAAGGTCACGTGATATGCAAATTTTTGAGGTCAATGTGAGTCGACAAAGGTGTGAAACTGAGCTGGAGTTTTCGCATGTTTCCTTGACTCATCCTTTGGTATTGATAGAGATATTGTTCGCCGAACTGTCAGATGTGCTCCGCTTATTACTATGGAGGATCGACTGATCAAGTAATAGCACAATATACATTAGATCAATAGATTTATATCCTTCCGCGTATCGTATAACGAATTATAATGAAACTCAGATCATTTATTTTTGAGTACAGGTTATTTAACTTTGTTGTTCAATGAATTGACAATACATTATTTGAAGAAATGAAGAAATTCTCTTTTCACGCATTCTTCAGTGTGGATTGCACGTTTTCTCTTTCTAAAATTTAACCGGATTTCATACATTTCGTATAGAGTTATACTACCACGTGGAATCTTCAATAATACTCCAAACTCTCAGCTTCTGCCATCTTCATTGTATCCAGCCAATTTCTACGTTCCCACTTCAAAGTGGGAACGTAGAAATTGGCTGGATAAAATGAAGATGAGCTTCTCCACGTAAACGCAATTTAATGCACGAGCTTTCTACCCTCTTGCCCGGGCCTCTTTATCAATGTCTCGGCAAAAGAGGGTTGAAAGCTCGTGCATTAAACTGCGTTTACGTGGAGAAGCTCAGAGTTTGTAGTATTATAGATGTTATTGTTATTTCACGTAAGCCATGATATATTAACAGAACACCGCAGTTCAGTGATTGCAATTTAATAAAGGGAAAAGTTAGAGAATTCTGGTTTGGGGGAAGTAAAACACATCCACGTTGTCCAGATGTGAAGCGATGCGATCGTGCGTTCGTGAGAGCGTTTTGGTCTCAAGAGTTGTCTCCCATTTAATATTGAGCAAATCATGTGTACATGTAGATGCAATTTTGGACGAGGTCCGACAACTGAAAACAGCAAAACTTGACTTAATGCAACCGTACCACAAGACAGCAGACCTATTATGAAAATTGGTCTCCACTTCCTAAAAATTAGGTTTCGTAAGAAAATATCAACATCTTTCGCAATGTTTGAAAATAAAAAATTTCAAAGTAAAATACTGACATAGTGCTACAGAGTTTCGGAATTTTTAGGCAATGTACAGGATGTAAACCTTTAGCTTAACAAATCCATATCAATAAACGATAATTTGTATGACGTTTAGAGGAGTTAAGATAACTGAAGATTAATTAGGTCACGACAATTCCGTGGCTGCTATATTACAGTATCCAATAACGCAACTAAAGAGAGGTACCTTATGTTATTCATTCCTGTAATATTACAGAATAATGTATTTGCCTTGACTGGTTATCGATGATTAGAATAAGTCGTCGGTTTGTTATGTCCCCCCCCCCTATTATTCGGGTGTGGTATATAGCGATCGCGTTGTCCGTTTGTCCGAATTTCTTGTCCGCCCAATATCTCGGTTAATATTTGATGGACAGGATTAAAACTTGCACGAAATGTGGCCAGTGCCTCGTAGTTGTGCCGCGTACAGTTTTTTCTGAGTTTCGGTTATATTTTCAAGAGTTATGGCCCTTCGTTTCTGAAATCTTCGTAAATAGGATTTGTCCGGGCTGGATCTTGGTTAATATTGTATGGACAAGTATGAAATTTGCATGATATGTGGTCAGTGCCCCATAGTTGTGCAGCGTAAAGTTTCTCGCTTTTCGCTTATATTTTCAAGAGTTATGACCCTTTGTTCCTGAAATCTCCATGAATTGGGACTTGTCTGGGCTGAATCTTGGATAATATTGTATGGACATTTATGAAATTTGCATGATATGTGGTCGGTGCCCTGTAGTTGTGCAGAGTGAAGTTTTTCCGCGTTTCGCGTATATTTTCGAGAGTTATGGCCCTTTGATCGTTAAATCTTTGTGAATTGGAACTTGTCCGGACTGGATCTCGGTTATTAAACGTTAGTTGTGACGTCACTCTATTGTTAAAATTGTACATTATTTTTAATGTACAGCAAGTGTACATTCCTTTTCACCTATATCTTTTTGGGCCTATATCATGACAATTTTTCGGTTTGACATAGCTCATGTCATTCTTTGTGTAAGACGAAGAAGTAAATACATTATCGTTGGACTAACGTTTAACAGGTTAGGGGAATCCCGCTCTCTAAAATGGAGTTAAAAAGGGTCGTTTTCGCTCAATAAATCAGTTCACATAATTAATTCAGCGAAATCCTCTTGAGGCGCATACAGACATATCTATCCGCATTAAATGGTAGTAAAAAAGTAAATTGTCATCTATCTAATTTGCATAATAATAGGCCAAACATCCTTCGCGCTGTTTAAACAACATTGACTGGTTCTTCACATGGCAAATTAACTTTATGACATGGAACAACAGATAAATCAATGCGCCTGAAATTTTGATACATTGGTTAAGAAGGAATCAAAAGTTATTGAGCAAAAACGACCTTTTTACCTCCATTTTAGAGAGCGGGATCGACCTAACCTGTTTAAGTCGCAGAAAGACCTCGTAACTGTACATTCGTGAAAAAGAATCTACAGTTGTTCTTTTTCACGAATGTACAGTTACTCGTCCTTTCTCCTTTACATATTGTATGGACAAGTATGAAATTTGCAAGCTATGTGGTCAATGCCCCATAGTCGTGTAGCGTGAATTTTTCTGCGTTTCGATTATGTTTTCAAGAGCTAAAGTCCGATGTTGTTAACTCTGTCCAACTTGATACCTTGTCTGAGCAAGATCAGCCCTGAAACTTATGGCTATGTACTCCTCTGTTTACAATGAACTGATCCGGAGTACATAGGGCTAAGGCATGACCGGAATTACGTTATTTTTGGGGGATCGCACAGTTCTAAACTGTGGACTCGATTCACTGAAAACGACAGAAAATTAATGTCATATGATAAACAACTGTTTACCCAGCCCATGGATTAATTTGGTACTATCATGAAAACATACGTGAAAAATTGATATTATTTTCTAGATGCCAAACACCGGCTCTACTTATCGATCGATATGCGGTAACGTCTTCTAGCATGTTGCGCGAATGGTGATCATGTTACATCACCTGTCACGATTTCAAAAGTTTCCCGTCGAATCGAAGACAATAGCTCCAGCAACAACAACCACTTATCTTACAACAACCACTTATCTCGGGACAAAGTTTTCAGTCTCAGTTAATATGTATTCTATTTATTTGATTTAACGAACGATTTGGCAGCCAGACATTCTCATCTGTAACTTGTTGACCTATCAACTTGATATTTGGGTTATACATTACACAATTAAATCAAGGTGAAGAAAGTGACTGAAGCAGTTTTGTGATATTTATGCAATTTAGGCCTTGATCGACCAATTAAAATCATCCTATTTTTAATTAACCGATTTGGACTGGACAAGTGGCTATATGTATGTTATTCTACATTCCAAAGCAGACCACATAGGTCCCGAAGTACGAAATTGCCTCATGAAGGGTGAATTTGGTGCAAAATTAAAAGTTTGCTGATCGCTTCATAATTTCACCACAATATACTCCAAGGAATGTAGGTCTCATAATTACCAGGTCACATTTTCGGATTTGGCAAAAGCCCCAGCGACCATCTTGTATCAAAACATTGTATTATCACTTGTTGGTCGATCGACCTGATACTGGGAATATGTATTATGCGAGGCATGGCGAAAAAAGTGACTGAAACAGAATCTTTATAATTATCCAAATTAGGAATTCACCGACCAATACAGAACAGAGCAATGGCGGGGCAGTGTCGGACTAAAGCGGCATGGGCATACAATTTGCTGCATTTGATTTTGCAGCTAGAGCTTTATGTTTTTCTTTAAGTTTGATAGTTCCCAACGTTAATTAGAGACTCAGTTTTTCTTGATGAGTGACATATTTGCGAAACATTTAACGGATCGTGTCAGCGTATAAGCATCATTGAGTGGTTGAATTGCCGATTTGAATAAGACCGGTCAGTAGTATATAAAGGGGATCTCGACGCGTATTGTCCTCAAAAACTTGCATACGACCTCTGTGACGTCACTTCCAGTTCCGGTCACGTGACCGGAAGTTACCTTTGACCCCGGCTTCCCTAGTTCCAGTTTTCGCCACCAGGGAAACGAGGGACCTGGTCATAAATATCAGAGTCAGTCATCAAGGTCAATACGACCGAATTAGCTCTTTCAAATAGTTAACTACGGTATACGAAAGAGCCCAAACTCACAATGTTGTATGAAAAAACACATTTTATAACAGAGAACACAACATATATACAACAGTTATTCTCCTTATTATAACATTTGGAGTCCAGTGGAATATCCGCAGTGTCAGTCCATCTATACTCTAGCGTTTGAGGTATCAATGTGAAGCATACGACGGGATGGATGTGACGTGGAACTGACATCATTCTGCGCATGCGCAGTAGACAAAGGGTATGGAAATAGACGTGTTTGGAGTCTAGGTGGGCCACTATTGGTCCGATTGGGCCGAGTGAGGTGTCAATGTGAAGCATACGTGAGGGAGCATCCGGCGGGATGGGTGTGAAGTGGAACTGACGTCATTCTGCGCATGCGCAGTAGACAAAGTCTATGCAAATACACGTTTTGGGGTCTAGGTGGGCCACTATTGGTCCGATTGGGCCGAGTGAGGTGTCAATGTGAAGCATACGTGAGGGTCCCTCCAACGGGAAGGGTGTCTCGTCCGTTTTCATCATTCTGCGCATGCGCATCTGGCCGTAGTATAGAAAGCAACAATTTTGGGACTCCGAGCTCCCGCCTGCCCCATCTCCCCGAGCTCCGAGCTCCAAACACCCAACTGCCCCATCCCCGAGCTCCCGACTGCTACATCCACGAGCTTCGAGCTCCCGACTACACCATCCCCGAGCTCCGAGCTTCCAACACCCAACTGGCCCATCCCCGAGCTCTTGCGTATAAACACGACATGCATCTGTGAATGCTTCATCATACGCCTGGTGTCCGTAGAGGCGAGAGCCATGGTTTACGCATGTCACTTGTGTTCGAAGTCATCTTCCGCGCCATTTAATCAGAGTATTTGTTAAAAAACTGGAAAAAAAAAGAAAATTAACTGTTAATGGGAGAATAATTGTGGTAAAGCAACTTGCAATGTCGAAAATTACCCACCTTCTGTCAAGCATTCCGTCTCCGAGCCCCGAAATTATGAAAACCTTACCCCTATCTGCCCTGGGCTATTTGGGGTGTATCGCAGCCTGGGGGGGGGGGGGCGGAAAGTGCCCCCCTATATATTTTCGCTATCGCTAAGGCTAGAGGGCTGAAACTTACCACACTATATCTTTGGGTCAAGCTCTACGAGAAAATGTAAAAAAATCCAAGATGGCCGCCATGATGACGTGACTGTGACGTCATTTTCAAAAAGAGCATTTTTGGACGATTTTCGGTCAAAATCGTCGATTTTTTTATTTTTGTTTTTTCTTCGCAAAAACTGCATGATAAATTAGTAAATAATAATCTGATATGAAATAAAATAAGTTTTACCCACTTTTCCGTAGATAAAAGCAAAAAAATTGAAGAAATATGATGAAAGCATAACTTTTTCTGGTACCCCACATGACCGCCATTTTCAATTTACCTATGAACCTCTGCTCGTGGGGTTACGCAAATAAGCTCAAAATGACCCCAAAACGATACCTTATAATGTCACGAATGTTTCAGCTCTCCATTTTTTTACGTTTCGGAGATATCGCAGAAAGTTTGGTAGGAGGGCATTTTGGCCCCTCTGCCCCAGGCCTGGTAGGGTTAATGGGGGAAGGGAGGGAGGGGGGACAAATCAGGGGATGTTTTTTGGTGATGCTAAGACATATGTTTCAGAAAAATGCATCGAATCGCGTTGAATCAACTTGCTGAATTTTTGCGTAATTTTTGAAGAAATATTGCGAAAACATCACTTTTCTGGTACCCCCATTTTACCCATGATCCTTTGCTCGGGGGGTCATGCAAATAGGCTCAAAATGACCCCAATATGATAATCGAAAAAGTGACGGAGTTTCAGCTCTCGATGTTTTGTCGTTCTGGAGATACAAGCAAAAACCCAACATGGGGGGGGGGGACGGAGAGTGCGCTCCCCAGGCCAGGTAGGGTTAAACTCCTTACTTTTCAATTTTATATGGGGCGATAGCAGTAGCTAACTACCGGCACAGGTCTTATTTTGACGAGTGCGGAGGTGTTTCTGCGCAGATTTGCGGCGGAAGTGCGGCGGGTCGGGAGGTCACGGGAGGGGATTCCCCATTGGGGGTTTCCCATGACGATCACGTGATCAAGGCATGTCTAGACTTGTTCAGGGCATGTATTCCTCCGCGGTGATGCGGTTCTGGCGGTGATTCGGTCGCGGGAAAAACCTTCCGCGGAGAAAAAGTAGTCCCTAGATAAAATGGTCCGATTGGGTCGAGTGAGGTATCAAAGTGAAGCTTATGTGAGGGGGCATCTGATGGGGTGGGTGTGGGATTGAAATATCGGCATTGTGCGCATGCGCGGTGGCCCAAGGGTATGGAAATAACCATTTTGGAGCTAGGGGAGCCCCTAATGGTCGAATGGGGTCGAGTTAGGTATCAACGTGAAGCCTAGGTGAAGGGGTATTTGATGGATGGGTGGGTGCATGTAAAATTTTTCCTGAAAAAAAAAAAATACGGAACACGGACTTTATCGGGAAAATGCCTATATGGGGTATGAGGGGTATATAGGTCGCCGGGCTTAACGGGGCTTGTCTATCAATAGAGTTATCTCCCCCTAGTTCCAGGGTGGGTGTATGTAAAAATTTTCCTGAAAAAATACGGAAAACGGACTTTATCCTAAATTACGGGAAAATGCCTATATGGGGTATGGGAGGTATAGGACCATCCTGGGAAACGTACTTCTATACATTTGTGGTAGGGTTGTGGGGTCTCGTTTTACTCGTCTCGTCATTTAGAACATGATAGGAAGTGTCCCCGTGCGAATCGGTGAAATTTTTTAAAAAAGTCACCGAGCCCCATATAGTCCCATACTGGGGTATAGGTTCAGTGTTTATCCCCTTGTGAAACGTACTTCTATACATTTGCGGTAGGGTTGTGGGGTCTCGTTTTACTCGTCTCGTCATTTAGAACACGATAGGAAGTGTTGCGGAGCGAATCGGTGAAATTTGTGAAAAAAGTCACCGAGGCCTGGGTAGGCCCATAGGCCTATACTGCATGGCTATGGGTGTATAGGCCCATACGAGGTGGACATGTTGGAGTCTAGGTGAGTCCCTAATGGTCCAATGGGGTCGAGTGAGGTCTTATTTTGAAGCTCTCGTGGAGGAGCACTTGACTACGCTAATGGTTCGTCCGTGTTCAATAGTCTGCGCATGCGCAGTCTGGCCGTAGTATAGAAAACAGGCATTTTGGGTGCTATGTAGGGGTGTGTTTGGGTTAGAGATAAGGCTAATCACACGGTTCGGTGGGTCGTGTGAGGTGTCAAAGTGAAGCTTGTGTGGGGTAAGAGTCAGAATAGTGTCTTTTTGAATGCATGTCGCGTTAATCTGCGCATGCGCAGTTGGTTCTGTAGTAAGTAAAGTGGCCATTTTGGGGCAGTGAAGAGGAAGGTATTTGGGATCGAGATGCGGGCTATTCACGGTTCGAATGCGTCCTGGAAGGTGTCATCTTGTAGTTCTCGGGGTGTACATTCCGATTTGAGGATGTTCGCGTCATCTGTGACGTCATCGGTGACGTCATCGGTACGAGTAGTAGCGAAAGTGGCCATTTTCGGGCAGTACATGAAGGTATTTGGGGTCGAGATGGGCTATTCACGGTTCGAATGCGTCCTGGAAGGTGTCATCTTGTAGTTCTCGGGGTGTACATTCCGATTTGAGGGATGTTCGCGTCATCTGTGACGTCATCGGTGATGTCATCGGTACGAGTAGTAGCGAAAGTGGACATTTTCGGGCAGTACATGAAGGTATTTGGGATCGAGATGGGCTATTCACGGTTCGAATGCGTCCTCGAAGTTGTCATCTTGTAGTTCTCGGGGTGTACATTCCGATTTGAGGATGTTCGCGTCATCTGTGACGTCATCGGTGACGTCATCGGTACGAGTAGTAGCGAAAGTGGCCATTTTCGGGCAGTACATGAAGGTATTTGGGGTCGAGATGGTGCGGTAGGAATATCATTCTGCGCATGCGCAGACGCAATGCGGAGCTCTCGTCCAATCAGAAGCGAGTATTTCAAATCCGTCACAGAGCTCTCAGCCAATCAGAAGCGAGTATTTTGACCCGGTGCATTATGGGCCATATCCAAGATGGCGGCACGTATGTTCAAGATGGCGGCACATCCGGTGTCGAAAACTGGCCATTTCGTCGGGATGTGGTCACCTAGTGTCGAAAACTGGTCCTTGTATGGGTCCTGCTAGACGTTTTGACGCCATGATATAGACCGGAGAGAGAGAGAAAACAACAACAACAAGGATGACACATGAGGGAACAACAACAACAACAAGTTTTTTTCATATAGTTTATTTTCCCCTCCATCATAACATACCCACGCTGGGGGAGCCGCGTTGGGTATGTTTACAATTCAAGAAAGACTCTTGTCCAATCAGAGACCGCCATTTGCATCTGTCCTATTCGTTCCTGTCCGTTAGATGTATTCTTGTCCAATCAGAAGTCGCCATTTCAGAGAGTTCCTTCTTCGGTCATGTTCATTCTGAACCGTTTATTCTAATCATCGTCGGCCAGGCCTGGATATTCTTCGGGCAGCATGTCCTGAAACAGTTGTTTGCGCATTCTGATCGCATTTTCCAGGGCCTCGGTGGGTGGTAAACCCATATCCTCTTCCAAGTGACGCTTGGTCTTCATGATGGACCTGTGCGTGGGGTCCCCTTTCATTTCAAGCGGTAGTAAGGTATACTGTTCATAGATCGCCATGGCTGTTTTCCTGATGCGGGGGCGCATTTGGGTGTACGTCTGTTGTATTGATAGCTGCTGTCACAATACGATCCCAGAAGGGGATCTCTGAGGTCAAGCTCTCCATATCAGTAGATAGACTGTCAGCCATCTTGGATTCGGTATCAGTCGATGCACTCTCATCAATCTCTGTATCAGTATCTGCCTCAACGGGCCCCTCGGCGTCTTCAGTCCCATGTATATTTTTCTGGTGTTGCATTTTATCGTAATGTCTGGTGAACGTGCGTTCACACTCAGAACAAGTATAAGCCATGTTGACGGTTGAACGTCGACTGTGCGTGTTTTGGGAATACGCTCGCTTTTATAGACAGTAACGCCCATCAACGCTTAGTTCAACGCTTCATCGTCCTGGTGAATTAGCTCAGAAGCTCTGATTTCATGGAATTGACACCAATTCATCGAAATGCAGTGACGCCCGTCAACGCCCGTCGTTACGCCTTAACGCTCGTCTCAACGCTTTAACACACTTTCTTAATGCTTTAACGTTGTTTAATGATGCGTTCGAACAAATGTTTCTTTTGTGCTATTGCCATTGACATACGCCGCTTTCCAGTTCATGCCCGAGGTTTTCAACATCGACGCTGTTCTTTCAATTTCCATATGGACTGGGTCCTTATCCAACAATTTCATATGGGTCAGTAAGTCGACATACTGCTGACGTAAAGCCCGTCGTAGTCTGGGTGCCAATCTGTTATGGGCTAAAATTGCAGCTTCCTCTTTCGAATACCCTTTGCGTTGAAACTTGTTTCCTGTGGCCTCCAACATCCCGCCCATCTCGGCGTCCATACTTTCTTTGAACAAATCCTTCCATAGCCTCGAGTTCACATTATGTTCTTCAACCTCGGGTTGGGCCTTCACGGCTGGGTGATATTCCAGGACTGATGGTATGAAGCGGACCCGCTGTATGGGGGTGGGCTTCTGCTGCTGCTCTGCCAGGAGTGCACTCGGCGGATGGTGTAGGGGTATAGGCCGTTGTGGTGATTCCTCGCCGGGTAACAGGTGGGTCGTCAGCCGACGATCTTCCGGGGTATGGGCTTTTAAATCTACGAACAGGTAGCCGTACGGACGAATTGTCGCTTCTTGAAACGCCCGCATAAAATGGTCAATGTTCTGAGGATAAATTCGACTACCAAACACACGGATTTGTGCTCTATCAATGGGATTGGAGAACAACACAAAGTATTGGCAGTTCAATGCAATATCTCTGGACGCCTTCCCTGGAGGAAAGAGATTCTGAGTCAAATAGATGACGGACAGATTTCGATGATGGGATCCTTTGGTGAATAGGTCGGCGATTTTCGAATTGTCCTTGGCCGCACTCATCAGATCATCGAGCACTACCACGTTGGTCTGCTCGGAATCGAAGTAATAGGGTTCGTCTATGTCGTGAGGAATTCCTGGAACAAAGCTCACATTCTGTAGTCGTGCAGTTTCGTAGGCGGGCTGCCATTGGCTATAACACTAAACAACACGTGTCGGAGCTGGAGTTGCCACACCTTCCTCTAAGAACTTCATCACCCAAGACGTCTTTCCACACCCCGTAGGGCCGCTCACCGTCATCGTATAAGGGTGATCTAATACTGTCGTGTGTGACGTAGGTGTTGATCGTTCCTCGCGCGTACTTTGAATTTGCACGTTATCGGGACTCCGTTCCTTGAGATGGCTTCGCTGTATATGTTTACGTAGATTAAATGGCGTGGAAAATGACTTCGAACACAAATGACATGCGTAAACCATGGCTCTCATCTCCACGGACACCAGGCGTATAATGAAGCTTTCACAGATGCATGTGTGTGTTTATATGCAAGAGCTCCGAGCTCGCGGAGCTCTTGGAGCTCCGGAGCTCATGGTCACGTTCCGGTCACGTGAACGGAAGCGGAAGTGACCTCCGGAGCTCCGGAGCTCCGAGTTCTCTTGTAGCAACGCCCGTCAACGCCCGGTGGTGGCGTCGGAGCTCCGGAGCTCCGAGTTCCATGAGCTCCGGAGCTCCAAGAGCTCCGCGAGCTCCGCGAGCTCGGAGCACTTGCATATAAACACACACATGCATCTGTGAAAGCTTCATTATACGCCTGGTGTCCGTGGAGACGAGAGCCATGGTTTACGCATGTCACTTGTGTTCGAAGTCATTTTCAACGCCATTTAATCTACGTAGACATATACAGCGAAGCCATCTCAAGGAACGGAGTCCCGATAACGTGCAAATTCAAAGTACGCGCGAGGAACGATCAACACCTACGTCACACATGACAGTATTAGAGCACCCTTATACGATGACGGTGAGCGGCCCTACGGGGTGTGGAAAGACGTCCTGGGTGATGAAGTTCTTAGAGGAAGGTGTGGCAACCCCAGCTCCGACACGTGTTGTTTGGTGTTATAGCCAATGGCAGCCCG